>OU744336.1:35959255-36190046 GCA_916610165.2 Gymnosoma rotundatum | reverse complement strand
AAACAGACACGTAAAGCATAATATAATGACATGACTTAAGTCATAAAAAGTAAAATATTCTTTAAAATTTTGAAAAACTATTTTCTATTTCTTAGTGTTTAAAAAAGTTTATAAAAATAACTTTATCTTAAAAAATATGAAGTTCCTTTTCGTACTACATGACATTTATATAAGATTTGTACTGTAAAAGTAAATGTTTTCTAATATTTACAAATTATTTTTTAATGGCTACAAATCTGGTTGTTGCAGGGTTCAGCTCCTGCGGCATTTGAAATAAAAAAAATTATTTTTCTGTTTAATGTTATTAATACATATTCAAAATTAACATTACAACATGCAGCCTCGCTCCTTCGTCGATACCCCTTCATAGCATATTAGACGGCGAAGTAAAATAATTGACAAAATGGTTTTGTATTTCTCCTTTTACCATCTGTATTATCTCTCATTGATCCCGTCCCATAAAGAATCTAGCACAGTTACAAAAACTAACTAAATAGGTATTGCTGCCTGAATTCTCTTTCAAAAAAAAAAAAAAAAAATAAAAATATAATTAAAATCCAAAATATTCTTCATGTTTGCCAAACATATAAAACAAAAATCTGGAAAGTATTTAAATAAACTTGAAAGCGCCTCACTCGCTAGCCCGCAGAAGGATATATATATATCTATTTTTGGGTGTATATAAATATATATATATATATATATATATATATATATATATACCGGAGAGGAGATGCTTGCTTTATAATGGAAGCACCCATGAGAAAGAGATTTTTGCTTTATCACCTGCTGCACTTTGCAACACTGAACTGAACTAAAATACGCTAAAATGGAATAAACAGCTGAACAAACTTAATTATTATATAACTAACAAAGTATTTGTTTAATTCTACTGATTTTGGTAAATAAAATAATTTTAGAAAATTAAAAAAAATTGAAGAACTTTCTTTAGTATGACTTTACACTTATTTGCTTCGTAAATTGATTTAAAAAAATTTTTTAACCGACATCAAAAAAAAAAATAAGAGGATATTTTTTCGACTGAATGTTGTTCTTTTATGTTTGCGCCTGCATAACTCAGTCATTTCTGAACCGACTATAAATATGTTATAATATATATAACAAATACAAAATTATTGTTTGTTTGTTTGCTTCTTTATGTATTTGTTCATTTGCTGTACAACAAGAAAAAATCTTAATTTAATAGTATAGGAAATTATGGCGTTACACTCAAAATTAAAATTTGAAAAAACTTAAATTAATTCTAAGTAAAATCATAAGTAAAATAAAATATTTAAAAAAAAAGTTAAATAAATAAATAAAATAAAAATTATCTTAAAAAAGGGTAAATAAAAATTTATTGAAGCTATTAGCGTTGCTATTAAGTTGTTGATATGGTGGAAGATTATTGAGAATGCGAACAGCAAACAAACAAAATTGCCACTCAGATACTAGATGTTGATGTCGAGGTATTATAATGTTTCGATTTCTAGGCAATTGGGAAAAACGTAGTTTTTTCAAACAAATATTTAGGAGCTTGTGTATATATTATTTTATGTAAAACACCAGAATACGCATCTTTATAAAACTTTTAAATCTTACCCCGTGTAGTGTATCGCGTTCACAATGCATAGAATTAATAAATAATGAAGAATCAACTTGCATTTTGTTTTATGCATAGTGAAATGCTAGCGATGCAATATTTCAGTGAAACATTGAGTGCAATTCAAAACTGACTCATTGCGATTGACAAAAAATTACTGTAATTATAAACCTCATAATACCAAATGAGACGGAAATATATTAGGGTAAGTTAGAAAGGCTAAGATTAATTCTTATAAGTAGTATATAAGTTGCTACAAATGTAAATAAAGTTAGACTTTTGATTGTAAGCATAAAACAGCAAAAACTTCCTAGTTTTTTTTTTTTTTTTTTCATTAGCCTCACTTGTTTCGGCAGTTCTTTCGAATGCCTAAGTTTTAGCTGGAACCCTTTCAGCTGTTTTAAAATAAGTACAAGGGCTATAGGGAAGACTAAGACAGCATTAACCAACACACTACACCCGGAAAGATTATTTGAAACAGATGAAACGTGGTCAAATCTGCGCAAACATTAGACATATCTGATAATATTAATTTTTAGAACTTGCAATTTTTTTTTACAAACGGCGTCACAGTTACCGAATAATTCACAAAAATACATTAAAGTTAGACTCAAGTGTGTTTTGGCGGCCAAAGTTCTTATCCGTAATGGAGTGAAATAATGCGTGGCTCAAACCGCCCCTAATGGCTGCTGTAGTTAGGGTGGTAAGGACGTTGACTACAAATCTTGATGCCCATGGTTTAATCCTTGCGTCAATCATATATCTAATTAATTCCTTGCCTAAAGAATGTAGCTCGGTTACGAAAATTAACTAAAAAGGTTATGTCTAAAGTGCTGCTGCTCTTAAAGAAAAAAAAAACCTCACATACACCTTACCAACTGAGGCGTTTACGTGGACCGACCAAGTCTGCCAGTTGTTAAAAATTATGCCGAGATTATGTGCCCTATCAACAGTCTCGATATTTGCGTCATTTAAAAGAATGTCTCCTAAAAAAAGTTGTTGCTAGAATTTTTCTTCCTATAACAACACACTTAGATTAATGAGGGCTCAAGCAAAAACCGTTTGCACAAGCCCAGTGATAAACTTTCCTTAACTCACTGTTTAAATGAGATAGACAAGTGGCAGCATTTTTAGCTGGGGACCTAAAATAAGTTGCACATGGTCTGCGTATAGGTGTATATTGCATTTTGAAAGCACTTTTGTCGAATCATTTACAATAGATCCCTGTGGCACGCCTCTACTAAGTGACAAGTTGTGCGATCATACTTTATTAACAAAAACCGACTGTGTAGGATTTGGAAATTAAAGGGTGTCCCAATAGTAAATGTAATTTGATGCGTGTCGCCAAACTTTTAATCATTATAGATAGACAGCTAAAATTTGTTTTGAATTGTTTTTTTTTTTTAAGAACTACGTCCGTTTTATTTCAATTTTCTAATACATTAAAATAAAACACATTTTTATTAAGATAATAAGCTTCAACGAAAAGCTTTAAAACTATTCAGATTGTTGTCAACTTTCAAACGAATTATTTTATATATACAGTATAAAATTGCGACAAAGAAAAAATGAAACCAAATTTTTTTGGATTATACTTATATTCAGTTTTATTAAAATAAATAAGTTAATTTCTAGAATATAAATACTTTATGTGAAATAAAGGAAACATTCTTTTAAAAACTAACTTTAACTAGTTTCATATGTTGGTTTTCTTAGGATATTTTACTACTGCTTTAATTAATTTTGTTTATTATTTGTCAAATTTTATTTAATAATATCTTCTTAACAGAATGTTTGTTTATTTGAAATAATTCTCCACTTGAAATAAATTTTGCATAGATTTAATTAAAAATTAACTTTATATAACTATTTTTGGGTGATAAGCTTTTACCCAATTTTTCGATAATATTACGTCTGAAATTTGGTTCAGTATAAGATTACTTATTTACAAAAAAAAAAAAAAAATACTCTTAAAAAAGTAATAATATTACAAATGATACAAAGTTCTTAATTAAATTCCCCTTCGTTATATTCACTTCTTACAATTAAAGTCTTATCAGCTTTAAGCAACTGCTGGAAAATTAATTTTCTAACAAAAAAAAAAAAAAAAAACTTAACCGAAATTTAAATAACTGAAACTTCCATAATCTCTAACAATTTCATTAATATATTTTAACTTTTTATTTCTTTCTTCCACTAAATTCTTAATTGTAAACGTTTTAGTTAAGTTTTCTTAAAATGTGAATGGAAAAAATGTACTGTTCGTCGTAATTGACATTTTTATTCACGTATTTCACTACATTAATGCTTGTGGCAGTGGCTCATGTAAAATTCTAATATACGAGTATATACGTGTATAAAAACTGTATGCCACGAGTAAATTGCTGGCCACATAATTTAACGCTGCAAGAAACACACACATTTTTGCGTTCTTCATCTTTACAAAGAAAAGAGAAAATAAAACGAAAAGTTTTACAACGTAACAAAATTGATGAAAATATCCTAGAAGCACATTTTTTTATGCAGAACAATATGGTCGGGAAACTTTTGATTCAATGCAGTAAAATAGTTTGAATGCAATGCTGTTAGTAAAAGTAAAGTATAGAAGTATTTAGTTTACAATATTGTGCATTGCTGGATTGAAGAATGCAAGTACAAATTTATTTGAATTTGAATTGTCATGTTGTAAAACACTTCCCTTTTATTTTATGTTTTCTCGTTTTTCAGTTTAAAATGAAAACTGCTTATTTAAAATGTGAGTGCGTGTGTTTGTGTGTGCCAGCGCATATTGTGGCAGTATTCGCTTTTGGTAGTTAGACAACAACTTAAGATGAACAGCAGTGTTATTTTTTTCATTGTCTATTGTTGCTGTTAACAATTCCCCCATTGATGATACGAAATTTGTATTCTAATCTTCAAAATGTCTCAAAATGGAATTGATTTTATGCAGATGAGCATGAAATTGTCTCGATGAGAAATTCATTATTTTTTCTTTGTATTTGAGTTGCTTCATCATTTACATGTTTTAGCAGAGGGAAACGGAAACAGCAACAGCGGCAGAGGAAAATTAAAATGAAAATATTTTACGAGTGTAAATAAATGTTTTTGTTTTTCATTTTTTTTTTTTTTTACTTTTCTACTAAGTAAATTATCAGCTTTCTAGTTTTACTTCTTCTCCACTAGACTGCTACATATACGCCATCTAATGCTCCCACCCTTTTTCAACAATTGACCGACCATGTAACCAAATAATCAAGTACAGTTTACTATGGATTAGTTTTGGTTATTTCACTTTAGGTATACGGAGCATTTTTTCATTTATTTATTTCTAGCTTAAATTCAAAATCATTTATTTAGCTTGCAATTTGTTTGACCGAACATATACAATGACACATGAATACGTATGAATGGTAGTCCATTAGCACACATATGCTTATGCTATTGGCAAAAATTTTTGGAACAACCTGCGGCACCAGCTTTGTAGCTTCGTAAATAGAGCTTGCAATAACAGCAGGCGGTCCAGCCGGAAGTGTTAGACAGATAGATTGTAATTTACAACATTTAAAATTCCTGTGCTTGTGAATATAAATCGCGGTTTGCTTTGTATTTCGTGCATGGATGATTTTAAATCGACTTCTCTTTCTTGCATTCCCAACCCTTTTTATATTTTCAACTTTTCTTGGCCACATTCATATTTCTTCGTTTTTACGTTATGAGACAGACAGTAGCGTAAAATTGTTAGAGTGCAGTTATATTTTCTCTTAAATTTTTCACACAAAGTATTTTTAAAAATATGTGCATTGAGAAATTTTTTTTTTGTATCTTTTAAGATCAACACCGTTCGTTGCGAGCCCTACAAGTCAAATCTCTATTTATAAAATTTTTTCTGAAAATTTAAATATTTTTCAAAAAATATTTGTCAAAGAAATATTTTGTTTTTAATACAAAATATTATTAATTGTAATAGGATTAAGAATTATGTGCTAAGAGATACCGTGATATCATAATGTAATATAATAATATAATAAGTGGTTTCGCAAGTTAGATCATTAGAAAAACGTTTTTCCTCATTTTTGAAACGTCAAAATTGAAAGTATAAAAACTTTTAAAGTCATAATGATGTCTTTGTTATATTTTCGACCATGTTGACAATATAGAAGAGGTCGAATGATTTATTGTTGCAGCAGTAACTTGCTGAAATAAAACACAAACGCTACAGTGAACGTTCTGGTAAAAAGTTGAAGACTGTATATATCTTTCATGCTGATACTTAAGCCGTGAACTTAAACCAGGTCATCGGTAAACATAACACAGATTTATAAGGCAGTCATTAATATATACAAAGTCTGTTTTTTTGTGGGCAAATAACATTTAACTATTTTTAACTTGCATCTATTGGCAAGAAAGAAAAAGACTTTAAGGCTGACCAAGTATATAAATGAGTCAGGTAAAAGTAAATTTAAGAGAATCTGTGGTAATTTGGGTTGTACAAGAAACAGTCTACCTGCAGTTACAACATAAACTAATTCGTATACGGTGGAGATAAAAACTTTCTTAAACTTCTATTGTGAACTTAGAGAATCATAATAAGATGGATAATTGATTATGAATAGATATCAAGTACTTCTTAGTCGTTTAAGATCTCACTACCAGTGTTTAAATTGCTTGCTTGAAAATAGCAACAGCACTGAAATCTTTGCTTTGCTTACATGTTTTTCAGCAAATAAAAAATGTCTCAGCATTTACAAAATCTTTGCTTATAAACAGAGCAATAGCAATAAGCAAATGCGAAAAAGAGAAGGAAACGCATTTGCTTCAGCTGATGTATTCCTTTCTGCAGCAAAGCAATCAGCAAAGCATTTATTTTGAAAACGTTTGTTCTTGCTTAAGCAATAAGTTGATGTTTGTTTATTATTTTGCTGTTGCTTTTTAAGAAAAAAAAACATTTAATGGTGTAATTAAAACAACGTTTGTATTTGTATTGTATGTATTTATTGTATGTATTTTCATACGTATTGTAAATAATAAATACATAAACACGTTTCCAATGTTAAAAGGAATGAAAAGAAGCGAGTTACAGCAAGAAACAGTAATCGTAGTCAGCCACAGCTTCATAGTAAAGAAATAAGCAAAATCAAACTGTGTTGTTTTTATTTTTTATACGCCTTACGTCTGCATCAAGAGTCGGCATATAACCAAGCAAACGCAGAAGGGAATGTAAGCAAAAATAATGTTGGTAATTTTTGTTAAAGCCTCAACATTACTGTATTTTCTTTTAAACTAACTCTCATGTTGTTTTTGAGGTTTTTATACTTAAAGGAAATGTTTTCTGCTTTTCTAAAAATTTGGATAAAGATTTCCTGATGTGCTGGCTTAAGCAATTGGCGAAATACGTATAGATACCTGCTTTTCCAACCAAGAAATAAATTGCATTTTTATTTAAAAATGTTATGGGATATAAATAAAAATGGGATATAAAATAAAAACAAACAAAAACTGCTTGCTCAAGCAACTGCAAACGTTTTCAAATCAATTGCTATGTTGATTGCTTCACTGCAGAAAGAAACACATAGTCAGCTAAAGCAAATGCCTTTCTCTCTTTTTTTTTTTGCTGCACATTTTTTTCACAGCAACAGTTAAGCAACTACATATGCATTGAAGATAGTCAAGCAGTTTTAATCACTGATCACCAAAACAATTATAAGAAATCATTAAAGCCATTTAATAAACTCTCAGTCTGCTGCCAGATATCCCTGTAGGGCGAGGACGATTAATGAAGACTTAAAATATAAGTGCGCACATTTAGTATTAGTTTTTTTTTTTCAATTATTGGTAGAATTTGTCATAAAGCTTTTGTTGAAAAGTTCGGGTTTTAAATTTCACTAATTGTGAAAAAAGTCCAAGTTATTTTTATGCAATCGTTTAGAAGATTTGTTCTGGCTAACAAATTTTATTTAAACTTACAGATTTTGTTTTATCAATCATTTATCATTTAATAAAATCTTTTAATTTGAGTAAAAATTAATAAAGTAATTAAAAAAAAATTTTTTTACTAAAATAACAGTAACATTTCGTTAGGAAAAACCAATTTTTGTAACCCTAAAAAAAGTTAAAGAGAAAAATTCAACCGCTGATTTAACCAAATTTTACTTTATTTTACTAACTAGCAGTGTCCACGACTCCGTCTGCATGTCATTTCTAATTGTCTTAAAATTCAAATTTAATTATTTGTTCTAGAGTTTTATAGACAGTGTTAAAAATTTTCTAGCAACAAATTTATTTATAAGTGCTGACAACTGTTTTAGTACCATTATACCGGTAAAATTGGGTGCTCTCACAATTGTTTATCTATATTGTCACGAAATGACATACTTGTACGAAGCCAAGGTTCCATGATACATCCTGGCAAAATTTTTTTCAAACCCATACAGTAGTTTTTACGTGATGCCAACACAAACAGACAGACGGACAGACAAAAATTTAAAAAATAGGTGTTTTATATTCTATATCGATTACTATCTACACCAACCACAAAGTTTTCAAAAAATATTTCATGTACAGAAATGATCCCATTACAGTTTTATTATATGTACAGATATATTAATTAAATTAATATAAGATTAGTACAGATTTACACTATTTTCTATTTAAGTTACAGCATTATGCGTTATCTAAAAGTTAACAGTAGCAACTGTAACATCCTCTCAAAACTCAAACAATGCCATATTGCTTACTCCTCCTGCTTTACAAATAAACAAAAGTTTCATGCTAGTTTCATGAAAAATTGCATAGTGTAAATGCCTTATTACTTTAATTGTGCTTGATTTCTTCTCATGAAATGCATATTTGTGTAAATTGTTTACAATTTTTTTTTATTAAATCTTTTCAAATGGTTTCCAATGGGATCCCTTATGAAGAAAAATTACAGAAAAAAAAATAGTTACTTTGTTTTTGTATAAAAAATTTTTTTTAAGAATATCGTGATATATTTATATTTAAAGGAATCAAGCTTAGTTAAAGTAAATTAATATAAAATAGATTTCAAATAATAAATTCTCTTATAAATTAAATAAATATAGATTAAGGGACGTAGGGGTCCGGAAAGTGCAGCACGACATTCTGCTAGCGTCTACTTTTTCTTGTTTTCTGTGGAAAACAACCGCATGCATTTGTAAAATAAATTTTCTTTTTAAAAAGATTTTTAGAAATTAAAAATAAATGAAGCCAAAACAATTTCAATTCAATTATAATATTCACAGTTCAAATATTAATTTAATAAAAAGTTAATTACAGATTAGTTATTTAAACCAGGAATATATTCCAAATTAAAATCTGAAAGAAATTTAAACAAGACACATTGTAAAGTTTTTCAAGTGAATTTGAAATATAATAATAATATTTATTTTGAATAACTCAAACTGACACCATATTTAAAACCTATTCAGTAGAGGCGCAAAAATGATCATGCTGCAGAAATACGCAAAATGTTTGTTAGTTATATAATACTACATTTATTCAATTCTACACTCCATCTTACCGAACTTCGGTCTTTTTTGGCTGCCTATCTGATGGACAAATTTATTGGTTGACTAATGTATTATCGGTTAGCCACGCAAAGTTAGTAGTGTTCCTTTAGCTATGAAATTTATAACGAAAAGTAAATGCTTCTAATATAATTTAATTCACTGTTTTTTTTTCATACTTATTATTCTTTCATACTTATCTCAAACAATTCCTCTCAATCCCATATAATAATGTTAAGTTATGGCTTTTCATTTACTGAAAATTCTTATAATTTCCTTTTGCTTTTTTCTTTCTGGGCATTGAATGGCAAATACTAAAAAGCTCAAAAATATAAAAGGAAAGAAAAAATAGAAATGTTACAAATTTATTACTTGAATTTAAAACCTATTTGCCAAAAATTGACCTCTATCATTTAATATCTTTCCCATTTAACTGCACTATGCCATTTGCTACGGTTGCATAAACAAAGAAATCAAGATAAACTAATATTTTCATTTTGAATTCATCCTTAGTTGGTCGATAAAAAATATGTTTTATTATAATAAAATATTTGCAAATATTTAACATGAATTCATCATAATTTTTGGGAAAATTTTTATTTTCCTTAATGGAATTTCATTTGTTTAAGAAAAAAAAATTAAATGCGATCATTTTTTGTTTGCTTCTTGTAGCAAATCCTTTTAAGTTTTTAAATTATATTTAGATTTTCTTAGTTAACATCTTTATATAAATCAACATAACAGTTAATCTAAAAATTTAGTTCTGAAAACTTGAAACGGCCCATATGCAATTTTTAATTAATGCAATCTTAAAATAGTAAATTCACACAGATATGAATGCCCCCAGTGACAATCTGTAATTGCGTTTACAAAAAACAAAAAGAAGATGTTTTTGGATTTAAAGGAAATAAAATAAAAATTAGGAAATATTTAAAATAATTGTGAATTAAATAAACGTGGAGAAGAATGATGAAAAAAATTGATCAAGACTGTCCACTTAAGACAGGTAATTTACGACAAGAAAGAGAACACCATTAGCGCCAACAATTCATTTTATAAATACTAAAAAAAATTGAAAATTAATGTTATGAAATTGGCTTTCATAAAGCGCTCAGGCCAAGGCATATCAATTAACAAATGGCAGCGTGAAAAAAGATATACATCAACATCTGACATTTCTATTTGATAAGTCTTTAAAAACATCAAACAATAAAATCGCTGTGAATTTTTTTTTTGTGCATATTAAACAATTAAAAAGAGGAAACATTTTATATAATGTAAATTTTTTTAAGTTAAATTTCATTAAATATGGGTTAAAACAACCGCACCAATCTCCAATTAAAATTGTATTGTCGAATGCTAATGTTTTTCAAACTATTCAAGACATTGTTACGGGATTTTCAAGTAAAGTTTTAAAGAAAACGTAATACTTACCAACAAATTGATGCGAAACTTTCTATAATAATTAAATTAAGTTATAAAAAAAATATTTGTTTTTAAACAGCTTAATAAAAATTAAATATAATGGCTTTAACTTTTTCTGGGTTGGTATTTACGCCCTTACTCGTAATAATATGACTTAGAAATTCTACTTCTTTCTTAAAGAAGTTGCATTTATCCAATTGAACTTTCATATTGGATTCTTCCAATGTTGCCTCATAGCCACCCAATAAAGCCGGTTTCTTTTGAAAGTTTAATTTTAATTCTTGATACGTTTTAACACGGTGACACCTAAACTAAAGAAAATGTTTGCTCACAATGTGTAACAAAACACAATTAGGTAGATTATCCAGCTCTGTTTTTGTGGAAAATATAAAAAAAATTTAAAAAGTAAGAGTGCTATATTCGGCTATGCCGTTTCATATATACCTTTCACCAACTATGTAAATCTAGTTTAGTAAAGTACTCCAATCAAAACAGCAAATATTGGGTTGACAGCGAATTAAAAATTAAGAAATAAAATTAAGTACTACATGTACATAATTTTAAATAATGGGTTCATCATTTTTAACAATTTTTTGTATTTCTTTAAAGATCTCATCAAAAGCTTTTAAATGATACCCATATTGATATTTAAAAAAAAATAGAAAATTTTAGAGCCCCCTAACTCGAAAAATGTGGGCGTACCCCAATTTTTACACTAGGAGTTTTTTTTTATTTTTAAATTCTCTATTGCCCCATATATTTGTTTTTTTTTTATTGGAGTTACTTCATTGTTCTTAATAATATAGAAAAATTAGAGGTAGGCATGGTGTTTTGCCCGAGGCGTCTAGGAAAGGTTATGGGCAGATCTTGTTTATTTCCAACGGCATCTCTTTCGACACTTTGTCGGTTAAACTGGCTTACTCTAATTTTTGTTGTTGATTTCTAAATTAACACAGATGGAAAGACGGAAATCGCTCAGTCGACTTCGCAATGTATAAGAACACAGAATATATCTACTTTATGGGTTCGGAAATATATATTGTAAAAATTACAAGTGGTTTAATAGACTTATACCCTTTTCCCACATTTTGTGGTGAGGTACAAAAGGTAATTTTGTTGATTTGGGTGAATAAAAAAAAAACAAAAGCAAATTTAACTTTGTGTGCAAAATGTTAAAAAGAAATAATTTCAACATAAAAACTTGAAACGTAAATTTAAGTCATTTGATAAAGTCGCTAACTAAGCTATATAAAACAATTTTACTTTGGTTTTAAATTTTAAATTGAATTTTAGATTTTTTTTCGAGATAAATATGTAACGCGCACAAAAAGCTACAGCCATCTTCACACACACACATATACACGTTTTTTATTTCTTGTAAACAATACAAATCCATTTGAAGAGCACAAATATAAATTGCTACTCGGCTTCTTTATTATGACTTACGATTACAGATCAAAAACTATACCATATTCTTGTCCTAGAGTAGCGGCGTTTAAAGGCCAGTTGGAGTAGGAACATTTTTAGAGGATTAAATTTTTTTTTGCAGATTGCAAATAAATCATTTTTAAAGCCCAAAAACTTTTCTGGGAATTCCCCATGTCCCGATGTATGTTTTATTTTTTTATGACCCGTACCTTAATTCTAATGTCGCTGTAATATGTGTTCATGTGTACACTGACTTCGTACCATGTTTTTTAAAGATGGGAGATGTATTACACATTTTATTTTCAGGACAACTGAAAAAAATAAATACATAAAAGATTTGATTTTGATGCATTGACCCTGTTATTTATTCAACTGAAATTTACACAAAGTAGAGTAATTACTTTTGCAAGGAAAACTAGAAATTATCTTTAATAAATAATTGCCAAATATCTTAGAAAATGCCAAGCAGCTCTCCATTTACGACAAGACGTTGGCTACACAGGGATGCCAATCCTGTCAAATTATTAAGCAAAATCTAAATTGCTGTACAGAATTTTTTTTTAAATTTACAGACTCAAACTTGCAGTAGGAGAGAAAAACGAAAAGTGTTATGCCCTCAACTGACTGACTAAAAGTAATTAAGCTCCTAGTAGCAAGCATACGCCATCAACTAGATAAAGTTCTTTAACTAGGACTATATAGATAGTTTTAAACTGAAGAAAATTACTACCTTCAGTATAGCATCTGGCAATACTAGATTATAAATAAGACTTTGGCCTTTAAAATCCAGCTACCTTTACCTTTTTTACTGAAGTTAATCCTATTACAAACTTTTTATTTTACTTGAACTCAAAATAAATCAGCTCAAGTTAAATTTAATGTTAAGATCCAAAGTAAATTTAAGATTTAAATACACAAAATAATTTATTATAAACATCCCTGAGTATGCAATCATTTACCGACTACAAATATGATTGACGACTATCATCTCTTATTTATACAAGAGATCGTATCTACTCTGGTTGAATGTAAACAAAGTAAAAATTTTTGTATAAATGTTTTTAATGAAATAATAAAATTTAATGTATATTTTATTCTATTGGAAAATTTAATTACATATTTAATTTTTTCTGTTTTCTTCATCTATTTTTTGGGTAAATTTGTAACTTTTTTTGTAAATAATTTTTTTCTGAATTAATTTTATTGAATATTTAGTAGTATCTTGTGTTTGTCTGTGGTTGTTATCGGTTTTCATTTGTTTGTTTAAAATTTGTTTTTCTATTCCTTTATCTTTTCCATTCATTTTTTTTGTTGCCTTTTTGCTCCACAATTCCTTTTTATTGTAATTTATTCAAAGTAAATTTTTTATTTGCAGACTTTTTACCATTTTCTCCACAAGTAGTTGACTGACTGCAAACACTGAGACAGACAAACAATTCTATTATATAATATGACTTCTTGATAAAGTTTAACAAATATTCCTTTTTCTACTTTTCGTTTTGTTTTTTTTTTTTTTATTGTTAGTTAATGGAGAATTTTATAAGGTGGTTCTGCTTTATGTTTTGTTTGCATAAAAATTAAGTAGAATTATTGTATTTTAAAAAGTATTTGGTTTCAAAGATATTAAATTTAAATACTAGCAGTTGTTAAGTTTGGTCAAGTTTGTTTGTTAAGGATATAAAAATAAATGAGGTTTGTTCCTTTTAACATTTTTACGGTTGTAATAAAGAAATGGATATTGTTGAACACCATTCATGCAAATTATTATTGTTAAAATTTTGAATATTAAATCATTTAAAGAATTTTTATGTTAGAAACTTTTGTAAAAGTAAAGTTGCTAAAAATTTATTATGTGTTGATGACATAAAATAATTTAATGTATAAACCTTTTGTTAAAATTTTATGCTTCATATATTCAGGAAAATCCTTTACTCAAGCCTTTTTAATTCACTCTATTGGTAACGATAAATTTTCATGTTTTAAAATTCGTTAAAAAAAAAATTTTGTAAAAAATATGTGGTCCCATTTTCATCCGTTTGCCACCCTGCATAATTTTCCTGTTTTATAATTTTAAAAAATCTCTGTCAAGGCTGCCTTGGTATATACTTTACAAGTTCAACACTAATGCCAAATAAGTATGCCCTAACTAACAGGCAATACATTTTTGTATATAAAAAATAAGACTGAACTAAAATGCCACTTCTATTTTACGCCAATTTCAATAAAATAAGTTTTGAAATATTTAAAAACATACAACGCTTCTAGTCCTAGTTATGGCAGAACAGAAATTATTAATAGATAAAAGTAATTGAGCTAAAAAAATATATATCAAATATTAAATAGATTTATAAATTCAGTACTTAAAAATAATTTCAATTTATATCTTTAATATTGATTTTTAATTAATTCTTGCAAAAAAAAAACCCCACTTAAAACATACAAGCTTAAAATCATGTTTCTTTAAGACGATAATTGTTGTTTGAATATTGTTCTTGCTTTAAGAACGGTCATAGAAATCGGCATTTTGCGAAATTATCAAGCTTTTTTTATAACCGTTTTTTTAATTTTAAGATGCTGTTTTTAACGATTCACAATACTCGAAAATACATATACATTGTATAAGAAACTTTTTAGTTTCAAAATTATGAAATTTTTTAAAAACGTGGCCATCTGTAAGCATAACTTTTAAAACAAAGAAACAGTTTCTTATAAAACGTGTAACATCTAATGTAAGCACTTAATGATTAAAGTGCTTAGAGTAGAAGTATTTATATCAGAATAAGGGCCAGTTTCACGATGTCGCAATCGTTCGTTCGTTCGCATAATGACATTTAAAACAAAAACAATCTTTTGGAATTCGTTTTTGTTTTGAATGTAATTGTACGAACGAACGAATGATTGCGACATCGAGAAACTGGCCCTAAGATCTTTAAATTTAATATTTCGAAATCCGCTAGTATTTGCATGTAGGAATATTCAATTTATTTTTAGGCGGGGGTGCTTTAAAACCACGTGAGATAAGGTAATGATGGCGTTATCTTTTAACTGAATGGGAGATAAAGCCATAATGGCCTCATTGAGAGAGATATAGCCATATTTATTCAGCGAAGCCACTTGCCGCGTCGTACTGGAGGAAAAAATTCTTATGCGCGGCCGCAGGCTTGCACGCAGAAAAACTTTATAGTATGCGAATCCACTAATCAATACTTAACTTTAGAGTTTCCGAGAAAAGACATTTTTTTTTATTTTTGTGATGCACGCAGGAAAACTTTATTCAGTGAAGCCATCTGCTGCGTCCTACTGGAGGAGAAAACCCTTAAGCGCGACCACAAGCCACCACGCGGAAAAACTTTAGTATGCAAAGTCAGATTTCAATACTTAACTTTAGTGTCTCCGGGAAGATATTTTTTAAAAATAAGAAAACTAATAATCAATGTAAAATGCAAAAGTTCTTCAAAACTGAAATGAGAGATAAAGCCAAGCTTTAATATTGCTAATGTCAGCTTAGACCATGATAGCTTTATCTCCCATTCAAATGAAAAAAAAAACACGGCTTTATCTCCCTATTTAATGAGAGATAAAGCCATGGCTTTAAAGGATTCCCCCTATTTTTATATATTTTTATACCCACAATGCTGGATTAGCTTTCCTTAAAGCGAACTTGCAAACTAAGTATTCTTAAAATTAATTTCTTACTATTTGTTTTAATCATGTGTTGTGCATGAGATTATTGATCAGAAATTTGGCTGATGTATAGAATTAGTTTGATAAATCTTAGATTTTTGATATATATTTTTGTTTTAAGGAGAAATTATTTTTAGGCAATGACGTCTACTAAATAATTACCCACTTTCCCTAGAAGTCGGTAAACACTTGGTGATTAGTAGGTGTTATACTTTTCGAAGAAACCTTAGAACATATCAAAAAAAACTTAATTTAAATATACAATGGCTGGGATTTGAACCTATGACTACCAGGCAACTACATGCTAAGAAATGATTATAATTATCAACTTCTTTACTTTAGTCCAATTAAAATCCATTTGTTAATTAATTCCAGACTTAAACGTTTTTCTAAAACACTACTATTTTTTACCTCAAGATTGACTCTTTTGTTGTTGACTTTTATAGTTTTAATTTTTTTTATGTTTTTCTCATCAGTTTTTTTATGTTAGTCCTCAGCTAGTAGTTTGAATGTACTTTTGCAGTTAATATTTTTTATTCTTGTCAAAATTATTAAAAAAAATTAAAATCGTCATGAATAAAATTTCAATTTAATTGATTTTTATTATTCAGAATATCTTCCTTGTGTAGAATAATAGAGTTTCATACAAGGAATTATTCATGGCGAAATCATGTACCAGTTGGTGGCAGTGCCGAGTTTATAAATTTTCGACATTGCAGGAAATGTCATACTCCATGCATGAAAGATCAGCTTCAAATTTTTTATATATGTATGAAGTTTGACATTTCCTGCAATGGCGAAAATTTATAAATTCGACACTACCACTACCTTGTACTTGATTTCGTAATGGAGCTACTGTTATACTTATATAGATCTTAGCTTGCTGATTCTTTTCTGGAATTTAACAATTCATTTTTTGTTTAAATTTCTATATATTTTACTAAATCCAAAGATGCCTGCCATTTAATAACAACCATTTATCTTTTTATACAACCTCCTCAATTACGTGAGTTCAAAATTCCAAATCACATGTCTATAAATTTTAAAGTAAAATAAAAATAAAAAAATTACAAATACAAATATATCCTAACAATGAGTAAGATATTTTAAAATAAATTTCATATTGACAACTTATATTTTATAAATGTAATATAATTACCTCTGAGGCATTTTCTTCTTACGTTCAGTTTTTGAAAACACTAGAAATATGCACATACACACATGGATATATATATATAAGAAAACGTTTAAACATACATCAATGTAAATAGAATGTAAATAATGTGAATATTTTTTCTTAAATATTTACTTAACTTTAACTTTCTTGTGGTTTTCTATGCTGTCTTTGCAAAGGCATGAGAATGTATATTTATTGGAAATGAAAAAATAAAAACCATTAAGGCTTGAGTTTGGAAAAATATGCATTGTTATACAGAGTGACAATAAATTTTGGAAACGATATTAAAAATATTTCGAGCGAAGTGGTTATTAAGTAAATAGTATAATACACAAACTTGCTATCTGTGCTAAAAAATTTTTTCTAAAAGTAAAAGCTGATAAGAGTTTACTTGGACAGGTAACAACTTTTTTTAAATTAAGTTTTATTGAGTTCTTCATGTGGGAAAACTTCGTTTATTTGAGATAATTCAGCATAAAATTACTTTTATTGTTTTTACTTGTTTTCTTAGACTTAAATTTTTATATTTCGCTGGAATCTAAAATGGTGAAATGGTTCTTCTTAGATATTCATTCAAAACAACTTTTTTGGTTCTTTTTCTTCTAATAGTTGTATTTTAGGTGGCTTTTAAAGCACAATACTATTGATGATAGGCACTACTATGAGTCTGGGATGAGAATATAAAGGCCGGATAACAAGCATGGGAATAGGTTAATTTAAATTACTTTATTTTCTGAAAATAACGGGGTACAGTCAGTAGAGATAAAATGCCTGGGTAGATCCCATAAAAACCCCAGAACTAATTAAATTCCCATAGAATTTTATCCCTTTTAGGCAACTACTAATAATTGATTCTATTTGCAAACATATGTCTAGTTATGCTCATAAGTCAGCTTCAAGGATCACTCATACAGAAGTCATGGTTGACAATTTTTCTGCCAGATCTAAAATAAGCATCGTTTGGTGGATCACACACATGATGTGACTCTTTGTTTTTTTTTTTTTTTTTTTTAATTCTAAAAACTAAAATTATCGCTATGCTGTAAACTTTTCGTAATCGAAGTGGTAGTAGAGATAAATTTGGCACTTAAAATACGTTAACTGAAGCGCCATGGTAATGGAAAATGCTTAAATTATTCTAGATTGTTATATTTATTGATTATTTTTAATAAATATTTGGATAACTGTTAATTAGTCCCATGTTTCTTTCTAGATGATTTCTTTCCCTTATAAAAGAGACTAAAAGTAATTTTTGCCCATTGCTAATGTTTATGGAAGCGATCTACACTTACTGGTCGACTCTCATTTGTTGCTTAAAGATTGATTTTAGAAACGAGTCATTTAGTACCAAACTTACCTTGCTTAACAATAAGATCTCTAAAGTTAATTTCGTTCAAACTATTTTATAAACTTTAATTAGGCTTAAAATTTTTATAAATAGGTTAAAGACGCTAACGTAGGCTGTAGCAAACAAGAAATTGCATTTTTTTTCTGTTGATATCTAACATTTACTGTTCCCTTCAATAAAAATTAACTAACTTTTGTTGTTCTAATCTGTTCGAATGATGTTTTCTTTAGGCAGTAAGATTTTAAATTTGAATTTCTCATGTGTAAGTTTATTATATTACGAGTACTCTTGAGAGAAATATTTTATTTATTGTATTTTAATATATCGGTCACACTTTAGCAAACAAAATGAAAATGATGCGCTTAACATACCATATACTATATATCTTTTCTCTTCAAGTGAAGCCATAGGTTATGTTTGTTTTATGTTAAAATATTCAAATATATATTTTAGCTTAGAAAACAACCTGCATACAACGTTAAAGTATGTGAAAAATCCCTAAAAAAGATTGAATGCAGGTCTATTGCATGTTCGAATGAAACAGATTCTAACATATCTTGCAAACACTTACATACGCTTGCAAAAGTTAAATGTAACCTATATGAACACTTTCTCAAACACTAACTACTTCAAACTACAATATGCATTGTATGCATATAAGAATTAGGGTCGCTCATGTTGTAATGAATTTTTGTTCAGTTGTTTTGAGACTTCTGGTTCCTATTATTTAAAGAACATAATGGTCACATGTTTTGAATTGCCTAAAATTTTTGTAAATCCCATATACTGCTGTTGCAGTAATAGTTAATGCAATAACAATTGCAGGTTCAAGAAAAGTGTTAAAGGTTTGAAAAGAATAATTTATATTTATATTTTTTTTTGGTCCTTAATGAGCATAGATTTTGCAAAAACCAGAAATTTATTCAGTTGAGAATCAGAATAGAGTACCACAGCACAGTTGCTAGCAGTGGTTCAAATAATTAAAGGTGCATTTTCTGGATCGCTACATCCTTCTTCAACATCTTTTAGGTCTATCTACCTTAGGTTGTATATATTATAAACATCATCTATTTAACCAACTAACTTTATAAATAAGAATAAGAGGACTATTTATATCAATAATAATTTGGGTAGACGAAATCCGAAATGCTGTAGCCTTCGGTTAATTTAATTTAATTATTTTATTAATGCAGCTTATTTTGAAATTGCATCAAAGCTTGTGCATCAACTGGTATTCTGGTTAGGGATACTAGTCACTCTAATTCTTAAAACAGATTATTCTACAAAATTTAGAGCAGTGCCTAAAAATTATTCCTCACTAATGAAGAAAATTATCGTACTTGGAACGAATAAAACTTTCCTACAACCGACAATAAAACAGTAGCCAGTAAACGCGAAGACGACAATGGAAGTGACAACATCCGAGTAGATATTTAAGAATAAAAATTTTGAAAGCTTCAACGACTTCTGCTCATAAATTGCAAATGCGGTCTCACGTATACAAAAAGCAGTCAAAAGATTGTTTTAGTTTTCTGCAGGTATGTCTATATCAAATAAATAAATAAATAAAGATAAAAAAAGCTAAAATTATACCACGTTTGGTTAAGGTTAGTTTCTAATTGCTCTCGAGAAGCCATAGAATTTATTTGCGAAAATAACACAACAAGACACGATACACCAACTTCAGAAATCATGTGATACAGAGTAAAGATTTGCTCAGACGACTGGATTGATCTTTTATCTAACGAACAATGGATTAAAAATCGAATACAATTTTTTAAAAATCGAATACAATTTTTTAGGAGTTGAGTACAAGTGTATTTTTTTTTTTGAGCCCTCCTACTGTGATGAAGTAAATTGATATGTAAGTGTGTGTCTATGCAAAGTGTTTGTAATACATTCACTTTTAGACACTTTTGTATTTAAAAAAATGAAACTAAAAGGAAAAAACAACAGCACACTTACAAATAAACGAAAAGAAAGCTTTTAAGGCAAGTAAACGAGTATATACGAAGGAGTACCGAGAAGATCTTTTTAAACGCATACAATAATGCAGAGAAACTTTCTATGATATTCTTATCTTCTTATTCTATGGAATTGAACTTACTTTAGAATACTTTGACAGTTTGATAATAATTAATTTCTTTCTTGGTGCTCCTTCAAAACAATATTTTTATTTATTTGAAAAAATCATACAGAAGTTATAGAATCATTTACTGAGAAGACAAATAACATTAAACTACGCATTAAAGTTTTTAAGTACATAAAGATACTTCTTCCACTGTCTGAATTTAGATGAATGAATACGAGAATGTATGCATAGAATATGTATGAGTGTTTGTGTTTTTTAAAATATGAAGTGATGCTTATCGATAGTGAAATATGATATTGGATATGATGTTGCAAACAATACTTGAACTGAGCCAAAAGATCAATAAACACAGATAGCAGTCATAATTTGTTATGACAACAGAAAATTCCATTTCAATAAATTACAAAACTATAAGAGATATTTTATTTGGAGTAATGTATGTACAGTATGTATATTTGTAACTATGTATATTCCTTTTTGTTTAAATAACAATTATAAATGTGTTTTTGTGTTTGTTCTTAATTACATAAAAACTTTATGTATTGATTTGTTTACTGCACAATAGCTGAATGGTATATACATATGATAAATAAAACTAATTATAAAATGAAAGCAAATCAATCAGGATAAAATAAAATCATATAAAAAAGTATAAGTCCACTCTTTCAAAAAACTAAATTAACTGTAATTTTAACGAGCTATAGATTCCTCCTCTCCATAAAGTTCTATAGTGACATAAAAAAGCAAACCTGCTGAACATTTCTGTTGCACAAATATTTTATTTAAAAAAGGAATAAGTCCATTCCTTCATTTTTCATTTAATTGGAAACGAAAATAGAAGATTTTGTCCTAACTAAATCTCTAGAAGAGAAAATACTAAACAAATAAAATACGGACAGAGAAATTGTAAAGTGCCTTAAAATATCTTGAATGGGGTTAAAGATAATGAACCTTACTAAAAATTTTTATAAAATTAGTGTGAAAAAATGCTCCATTCAAAGCAATTTTTTTGTAAAAATTCATGGGGCATAAAAAAGAGTAATATTATTATATGGAACATAACAAGAGCGAAATATAACGATATAGTAAGTTTATTACCTTATATATCGCCATAAATACTTCAATATTCTAAATAAAGAAAACCAAATATAAAATACCTTTTTCTTATTTACATTTATGTATCTAAAATAAACTTCTAACAAATTTGGCTATTCGTGTGTGGAGCTGAATTTTCTTCTGCTTTTATTTTTCCAAAAATGTTATTTTTTAAAGTGGTATAAGTACATGTGGATCCAAAAAATATTGTTATTTTTTCAAATAATTTTAGTAATTACACTGTTCTGCAAAAAAAAATTTCTTTCCTCCCTTAAACAATTTTGCCTGTTTCTCATGTTTTCAGGTGTGCTGAGTCCGAATCTGAACTCACAAAAATTCTATCACCCTCTGATTTTGAGAGAAAAGAGGAGAAACTTGGAGCGAAAGCCTCGAGAGTACTGATCAAATCCTAGAAGAAAATTGTGAAAAGAGAGCGGCTAAGTGGGAGGGGGATAGTTGGGGTATTGAGGGTGAAAGGGGGGCAGGTAGGGATTTAAACGAAAAGGATACCACCATAAAAAAACAAAAAACAAATTTGTAAGATTATACATACAGGAAAAAAAACTTTTAGCCACATTTCTTCAACCACTTGTAAAATTCCCATCAAATTTTTTTTGTTTAAACATACTTTAGTGCGCTCAAAATCATCGGGCTTTTGAATTTTTTTCACTATGTTTTGATGCCAAAAAAAATTCGTCAAATTTACAAAAAACTCGCATTTTTTGATAAAAAACTAGAATTTCTCAAGAAACTGTGCGTGATAGAATCAGACTTCAAATTCGTGTTCAGCACGTTTGAAAACAGTAAGAAAGCATATTTTGGTTTAAAGGAGGATTTTCGTGCAGAACAGTGTTATTATTTTATAATAAAACTTAAAAGGTGCATAGTGCAAAAACATAGCTCGAATTTATTAAAGTTGATTTAAACGCAAACCCTTAAATATCTCAATGTATGAAAAATGGAAAGTGGTATACTTTCAAAAAGCCAGCTCATACATAATAAGAATAAGAGACAGCAATAACTTCAACTTGCTCTCTTTATTCATATTTATTTTATAACTAGTATATCCCGGCGTACTTCGCTACGTATGAATATTTACATTGAATACCCTGTATATGAAGTGAGCACACAGTATACACACCACATACTAGGGATGAGCGATCGCGTGATTTCTGAGGAACATGGTTACCAGTGAACGTGATTTTCAAATCACCGTTCTTTTAAATAGCTACCGTGATCACCGTTTGCAGTTATTTTTTGTTTTTATTATTTAAACATTAGTACATGTTTATAAAGGAAGTATATAGTACTAAATAATATTTTATGCAAACAGTAATAATAATGGAAAAGGTGTTTTGATCTATTCATTCAAAGCAGCTGTATTTAAATTTTCGGTAATACTGATTTTTATAGGTTCAAATAAAAAAGGCACACAAAAAAAATTAAATTTAAGTTTGTATGTGTACAAATATAGAAGAACATTCTTACGCAGAACTGTTACTTGATAAATTCAGTCACTGTAGTGATCAGTGATTTTTCAATCACAGTGATTCAATCACAGGTCCTAAAATATCGCTCATCTCTACCACATACGCTAATCGGCCCCTACACATTTGTTGTTGTTTTTTAGTATGGAAAGAATCACACATTGTTACAAAAAGTCATATGTCAATATGTCAGCCGTATACAGTGGATAAAGAAAAATAAAATCATTGTTGATTATTTTTTGTACATGATTTGGGAATTTTAAAAATCCCTTTACAAGTTATTCAACTTGAACAAACAGTTTCAATTTCATTTTTTGGGATTTTTTTTAAAAGCTGAATTTCATGGGAATAAAGCGGACTCCACTTTTTTTAAATGTTGGCCTGGATGTGTTAAAACCGTAAAGGCTTCTATTTACCCTTTCGTACAAATATTCCTCACATTTTAAGTAAATCTGCTTTAATTTCAAAAACTCTGTTAAAAACTCTTAACACTTTCAAATAAAAAATATTTTCAAGGAATAAATATAAAAGAAATATTTTATGTTTTCTTCACCGGCTTCTATTTGTTTATACATACTTCAGTTCTTTTTATTTCTTTATAGTCTAAGTTTTATTTCCGTTTATTTTATTTTATTCAACTTTTTTCTACTTTTTTTTTTTTTTTTTTTGATAGAAATGCGCGTAGAGCGTATGAATGCATTTTTTCCACACGCTAGTTTGTGGTCGTGTTTACTGCAACCGTTGTTCGCTTTAGCCAATAATATAAAGAAGTTACTATCGCAACCAACACTCATAGTGCTCTAAGGATTTAAATTGAAAACCATTTAACATGTTTGTGAAGGATAAGCTCCATATTGTAGGTAAAAGCTAAATATGGAGAAAGTGGGAATATAATTGATTTCTTACAGAGATTTCTTGGTTTGGTTAAAATCCTGGTTGTTGGTTGAGGTTAAATGTTAAACACTGATTTTATATCGCTTTTCACAGAAGGATGGTTTTATTAATAAAATACGTTTTTTTATTGTTGCTTAAAGAATAAAAGCGGATAAAGAGAAGTTTTTGCAGTTTATTTTAAATATTAAAAAAATAAAATTATGTATATTAAATGTTAATGAGTTAAGAATTTATTCAACAAAATTAATTATAGTTAAAATGCTTCTTCATTTTAGAGACTGCAGAGTTGTGCGTGATCCTCAGACACTGAAATCGAAAGGTTATGGATTTGTATCTTTTATTAAGAAATCGGTAAGTGAATAAAGTTTCTTTTTGATTTTATGAAAAGTTTTGTTTTATGAATAATATAATGATAATTCCGAAGCGCTTCTTCTTTATTCATGCTAATATTTATTTATTTAGTTTCAACACAGAGTATTAATGTACTCAACCAAAGTAATATTAAGAGAGTATCAGAAAAAGTAATATTAAGAGAGTATCGCATGGTAAAGATATCATATCTTCATATCATTAAGTATTTTTCTTTA
Source organism: Gymnosoma rotundatum (assembly GCA_916610165.2). Classification (NCBI taxonomy): domain Eukaryota; kingdom Metazoa; phylum Arthropoda; class Insecta; order Diptera; family Tachinidae; genus Gymnosoma; species Gymnosoma rotundatum. The sequence continues at coordinate 36,165,703 of OU744336.1, read as the reverse complement.
CGTTAATGTTATTTTTAACAACCGCTAATCATACATTCTGTAGGACACATGTATAAACCGACAAAAAAAAATAAATGAATGTGCTGTTTCTGTATTACAAGCGAGCGACACGTTTTGAAAATTTGTATAGGAATCACTCAAAAAATTGAAATCTTTTCATATAAATTTTTTTGACGAGTCGCTCGCTTGTTGTACAGAAACAGCACATAAGTTGTGAATCTATGATCAAGCAAGCAACTATGTGTACAGTTAAAGAATATTTTATAAACAGATTCTCTTAATGTCATTGGTGTCAAAATTCAATGTGATGTTGAAAGGTCTCAGCATAATTTTCATGCCTGAAAGTAAGTATAAAATTAAAAGTTTTTTTATGTCTTGTTTCACACAATTTTTCGACTGCAAAGTTTTAAGAGCTTATTGAATAGAGAAAAATTAATTTTCTTGGTATAAATACTATTCTTTAAATTTAAAGTATTTATTCCAAATGTGGGCTTATGAAAGCATTAACATTTTGAGGTTCTAAACAAAAAGTTATCACAATAATTTTTAAAAAATAAAAAAATATTTTTGTAGTTTGAAAAATAAACCATTCAATTTCGTGCGAAGATGCAATTTTCTTTTACTTTAAAGGTCTCTCTTGAACAGCCTTGTTCAATTTCTGTAACCAATATCCCATATTAATAAAATTTCTCTGCGAAAATGGATAAATTCTTATAAATTTTCGTCCTCATTTTTCACTTAATTTTCTTTAAATTGAAATACCTTTTCTTTTGTACGCTTAACTTAACAAACAAAACAAACGAACTACGAAATTTGCAAAATTTGCTAAGTTAAAAAATTGCATGTGGGAGTGCTTAAACTGTAACTCGTGTTGTACAACTGCTAAAAAAAATTAATAGCGGGCGTCTAGCCCTACTTTTTATACCATCTATAATCTTCTGAAAATAGTATTCTGCTCTCAGGTAAATGGTAATACTTCTATTTTCTAGCTGCAAATAAATTCTTCTTTAGTTAAGCTTTGGTCGGAAAATGAAAACTTCTTTGTATTATTAGTTTTCTTTATTTGGAAAAGCAAGTAGTATGGAAAATATTACAATTTTTATAAAAATTTTTCGTTCCATAATATTTTTTTTTTTGTTACTTTAGTTATATCAATAGTGTTGGTTTCACTAACTAAATTATTTTTACATTTTCCTTTTGATTTTTACAATATTTTTAGTTCTTTGCATATGTTCATTTTTTTAAAATAACATAGTCATTCAAGTCAGTTAAATTAATTTTTTTTTTTTTTATTTTTGGTGAAATGTATTAGGTACGGTCGCAACGTAAAATTGCAAGTAATTTTCAAATATCAGTTTTCTTAAATTGATTATTATAAAAAACAAAGAAATCATATAATCATGTAAATAAAATTTAAAAACAAGTAAGAAAGCTGTATTCGGCTATGTCGAATATTATATACCCTTCACCATGTAAATCTAGTTTAGTGAAGTAACTCCAATAAAAAAAAATTGGGGGGAATAAAAAATTTGGTACTGCATATATAATTATACATAAAAATGAAATCGGCTTTTAAATGAAATCGCTTTAAAGATCTCTTCAACAGTTTTAAAATGATACCCATATTGTTATTTTAAAAAATTTGAAATTTCAGAGCCCCGTACGAACCTCAGAAAATATGGGCGATTGCCAATTTTCTTACTTGATGTTTTTACTTATTTGTTACTTTATTGTTCCATATAACATGAAAAAATAAGAGGTAGGCATGTTTTTTTGACTGCTGTCTCAAAGGACATGGAGGGATAATGCTGATTTCTAGTAGCATCTCTTTCGACACTATATCTGATCGATTTACATTTTTATTCATTGCCTCCGAAAACTTGATTTCAATACTAATATGGATGGACAGAGGGACAGAGGGATTTCGCTCAGTCGACTTCGCAATGCATAAAAAGTCAGAATAAATAAACTTTATGCGGTCGGAAATGGATATTGTAGAAATTACACACGAAACGACAAATTTATTTATACACTGTTTCCACTCTTTACGGTAAAGGGTATAAAAAAGGGTGACCGAGCCAAACTGCAGCTCAGAACCGACTATTGTGTTTATTCACAAATCATTCCAAATGAAAATGTGCCTCGTCACTCGTTATGATTTTTTCATTAAACTAGGGATTGTCATGGGCGAGCTGCAACATCCTATTGGCATATGTACGGTGGCGTAAATTGTCTAGTGGAAGATGCTCTTGTGTCACATGAATGTCAAATTCAAACAAATTTGAATCCTTACGCAAAATTGTGACCAAAGTTGTTTTTTGAAGACCAAGCTCCTGAGCCCTGCTTCCTCATCGTTACAATAATCGATAAATGAATTTGATACAATATCTTAACGATTGAAACTCGTTGGTTTATCGAATATTTTTCCATAATAAATTATGTTTACTAAACTGGCGGCAAACAAAATATAAATCTGATAATAAATCATCATTTGTAATGATACGTGTAAGGAAAGATTGAGTAAACGTTTATAAACATTTGCTGTTTGGTTAAATATTTGAGTAATCTGACCGCACCTTTACAACAGGTTGAGAGTTTAATAAAACACGAAATTAGTTTTAGGTTTATTACTTATTACTTTTATTCGAATCAATTTTTATAACAAAATTTTTTTTTATAAATCAAGCAATTAACCATTTCCTAAAGTGAAGATATTCAACCATAGACCTCTCTTTTGTTTTGTTTACTAAAAATAATAAATATTCCAAAAGATAAAAAGCAATTCTTAACAGCAGTTAAAAGAAAGTAAAAGCATCCTTTCCAAAGCAAATTGGAAAGTAAAAAATTCTTTATGCAGCTCAGCCTACATTAACCAGCATTATTGGTTACGATAAATATTTACGCTTTCAAGGACCAACTCAGGGTTCAGCACAATAAGTTTTTATTTTAGCAGAGCAATGCGGGAAAAACGACACAAATAAGAGCAAAGGTACAAGCAGCCCAAACATGCTTCTTCCTTATACATGTTCCCTTTCAATGAAAATTTTTCCGTTCGTGTAGGTATGGCTAAGCTGAGCACCACTTTGGACCTTTTGAAATAACTTGCGTCGGTTAATGTAACGCCCCTATCCACTGGCCTTTTTCCCAAGGCCAAAGGTAAGGAAAATTTACTTACTTGTCACGTAAAAAGAATAAGTAAATTTTTCAACAGAGAAAATTAAATTTAAGACGATACCTAATAGCACATATGGGTTAATTAATAAAACTCTCACTCAAAATTATAAATAAGATGTTGTAAATCTTTGTGAGTTTTTTTCTAATACTTTCCAAAAACAAGTAATTATCTTGCATGTTTACTAATCTACAATCATGTTAAAAATCTCAAATAAAATTACTTCTAACACATTAGCAAGTATATAAGTATTTTGCAAAATAATAAAGGAGATATAGACGGAAATAGCCATTTGTTGAGTAAAAAAAAAAAAAAAATACAACATAAAAATTTTCAAACAACGAAAAAGGCTTTGTATTAAAATTAAGAGGCCTACATGTGACATGAGGCGTTGATAAGTCGAAAAGTAAACTTAAATACGTTTTGTGATATCGAAATAAGATGTACATCGTAATAAAATGTATTTAAACATTCACAAACAAGTAAACACATAAACAAAAATTGATGTAGAAATGTGCCATCATAAAATGTGTATTTAGCTTTTGTATTGCTGTACATGTTTACAAACACATACATACTTATATATGTACTTTTATATACATTTACTTATTTGATAAACACAATAACGTTTGTGTTGTTCTTATATTCTTTTGTAAATTATTTATAAATAAGTTTTCTTTCACTAACATTCACAAATACACACTTTTTGAATGGTTCAAGTGTCAGGGATTAAGTTGTATTTACACACTGTTGGTTAACACATACATACATAAATGATTAAGATTTCAAATTCAAAATTCGTAGAATTTAAAGTTTTAAGCAAAAATACATTTGCTTTATTAAATTTACTTGTGAATATAAATTCTAACAATACCACAAAATATCGCACGAAGAACTACTCAAATAAGGAAATTTCGCAGAAAAGTGAAATTTCTTTTGAAAGCAAATTTTCATTCTTACCTTTATTTTCTATATAATTTTATATCATAATTTTTCACCCTGAAGTTTTATCTAAAAAAACAAGACAAATTTTTTTCCTGAATCGATTTCAGTCCTACCAAAAGGTATAGTAAAATCGTTATAAGACGGCATTTTAGGACAGGCGCAGCCTAGCAGTTCTTAATGTATAAACTTTTTTTGTCATGTTTTTTTTACACAATTTTTCAAAAATTTCTTGCTTGCATTGACTAGGGAAAATTTTAATTTTTGTTATAAATATCGTATACTAAATTTGTTTGATTTTTTGATTGAAGAGAACGGATCTCATAAGAATAAATGTTTTATTTAATGTCAGCAATTATGAATGGAATACAATACCTGTGCCCTTTTGAGCACATCTTTCATTCACTTTTCACAGTATTTCGTTAATTTCAACACGAATATTTTATTTGAGTTGCTCATATATTTTCCCACAAAGAGAAGTCCGAAAAAATCAAATCAGACGACCGTGTTTTGATTCCTCCTGAACGAATTGCATACCAACCTGTCACTTTAATTGGATGCAAACGTGAAAAATAAACAGTTTTAGGGTTTCGCATTGCCCAGCAAATGAAAATGTGCCTCGTGCCTCATTATGATTTTTTCATGATAATCGGGGCTTATTACGGGCGAGCTGTAGCATCCTATTGACATATGTGTGGAGGCGTAAGTGGTCCTGTGAAAGTTCCTGTGTCAGCTGAATCTTAAATGGAAACAAATGAAAATCCCTGAGCGAAATTGTGGCCAAAGTTGTTCTCTGTAGATCAGGCTCCTGAGCACGGCGTCGATTTGATTTTGATGGAATGTTTTCTTGAGTAAGAGTAATTTTTTCAGCCTAATACCTACAGATCCTCTTTCGTTAAAATCTTTCACTACACGACATATAGTTCGTTTTGTTCGCAGTTGTTTTTTCCAAACATTTCACGAAGGGGATTTTTGGTGGTAACACTTTTGATAACAACTAAAGAACTTATTCAAAAGTTTTTTAATATATTAGTTTGTTGAGTGTTTTTTATTTTATTAATTTCTTGAGTGTCCCATAGGTGACGTAAATTGACTTATACGGGCATCTCTTTTGGTCCATTGGAGACAAATGCTTGGAAATTGGACATATTGCCGGTTTTTTTTTTCAAGAAATATCTCTTTAACATAACAATAATTAAAATGCTTTAAATTCACAATTATCTTAATAACTTTTTCTATAAAATGAAAAAATACTAAAAAATTTGAACTCAAAATTTTTATTTAATTTTCCAAAAAAAAATCTTTTTGACAGGCGCGATCATATCAAAAGAGAAAAATCACAAAAAATAAAAGATGTGCAAAATTAGCTTTGTCAATTTTAAAATTTTTAATTGCTCATGTTTTACAATTAAACAATAATAAACTGCGTTACAAAATTGTAGTTACATTCCTATCCTAAGATCATTTTTTTTTTCTTCATTGTATTCCTTTAAACTTTTTTGGTTCATTAAACGATATACTGTACGAAAACGTAATTGTAAATGCATTAGATTGTCTCTGATTAAGATTTAAATAACGTGTTGTTATCTTAACATTTGAAGAATTAAAGTTTAGTCATATTTAGGTAATAGTTTATATAAAATTTTATTTAAATTGATTTTACACATACAAATTTATGAATTGAAACAGCAAAGCACAATGCATTATTCTTTGATAATTAAAATATTCAATTTGTATTGCACTTGACAATTTTAATTAGTAGTTATCTTGTAATATGTTTGGGGTTTTTAAATTAGGGCTGGTTGATGTTTAAAGCATTTGACGTCATATTGTGTTGGGGAACATTTCATTAAAACTATTTAGAGTTTTAAGAAGAATCTATAGAATATTAAAAAAGATTGTGATGCTTTTTTCACTTTCTAAGCACAGTTTTTAATTGTTCTTCTTTTGTGTTTCTTGCTGAGTGGATTTAAAAATCTCGTTTTTATTACTACAAAACGCAGTGGTTACGACAATATTCACGATATCGTGTTTTACCAACCGGGACCTTTAACCCTTAACTAGCCACAAGTGTCTCGCGGACACATTTTTGAATTCCATTGCCCATAAAAGCTAAAATATTTATTTTTGCGAAACCCAATTTTACCTTTTCTACACCGATAGTCTTGAGAATAGAAATGCGCAATAAAAATATTTGTAGCATAAATAGTTTATTATTTATTTTCAATAAACAAAAATAGCAGCGCATAAGCCCACAAGTGTCCAATAGACACATTAATATATTATTTGAAACGAGTCGGCCAAGTTTTATACAATTAATTGCCGTTCTGAAACTAGGTACTCTCAGTTAGGATCATTACTTCTTCTTGTTTCTCTGAATATATACATATAATATATCATTCGCAGAGCACATTTTATCACAAGCAGTTTTGATTATTTATTGTTAGAAATGACAAGAAAAAAACTAACACAGATAGAAATTGAACATACCCTTTCTGAAAGTAACAATTAAGATATTTTGAGGGCTGAAATCCCTAGCGATGAAGGGGATTTTGCTGTTGATATCTGTTCTGAAAGTGAAGACGCCGCTACAGAAGCAGCAGGTATACCATATCTTGGAAAAGAAGGACCAAATAGAGGTTAAAATTTGGCATATAATGTAGTCAACCAACTATGTGAGCAATACTTCCGTACCAACAGAAATGCTACCTTTGACAATTATTTTACAAGCTTTGAAGTTGCAAAACACAGCACAAAATAGTCTTACAGTAGTTGGAACCATAATCGCGACATCGAATCTAACGTCTTTGGTTTTCCTAATAATGTGACTTTGGTGTCATATGTACAGAAGAGAAATCGTGATGTTATTTTTTTTATTTTCTTCGATGCATCATAGTAAAAAATAGACGTTAGCAATAATAAATCTGAAATAAATTAATACTATAACTGCACCAAGGGCGGTGTTGATACCCTTGATCAAATGGTTCATAAGTATACAGTTCGACGCAAAACAATTAGATAGCCTGTTGGACATTTGCCCCTCAAAAATATCTAGAACTTCCAAGCAGTGCTGTGAGAAATGCAAACGGAATGTCTGTTCTGAACACTCTATGAAAAATATTATTTGTAATGTTTGTTTAAAAAATAAGTAATTAAAGTTAAATACGTACAATACGTAAGTAAATAATATCAATAAAATATTTCACTAACGTATACTTTCATTGTTTTTCTTTAAGTGTCATTAATTGCTTTAATGAGTCCGTTGGACACTACTGGTCAGTTACGTTACAAAAGCATACTGGGTAGTTAAGGGTTAAACCGGCTCAGCCACGGCTCGCAATGAATGTAATTACTTTCCTCTTGTTTATTTAAAAAACTCATTATTCGTTTCTACTCAACAACAGTGCTATTATGGGATTTGAACTCATAATCTTCTGTATAACAAATACTCATCAACGACGGCACCACACTTTATCTTTATCTTATTTTCCTTTTTTATTCTGTTTTATGTTTTATACTTTACACTTTTTAGTGGTGAAAGGAGGTATTTGTCTAGATTGTTTACTGTACCTAATACTCGTATAATATTTTTAATGAAACCAACAACAATATATTTTAGTTATTTTCTATTAGAGACATATTCCAGCCAAAGGAAACTAGAACTTTGATCCCCATTATAATATTGCGCTAAAAACCTTGAAGTAAACGATACCCCTTAGAGTCTGGCCACCTTGATACAATATTCAATACTAAAAGAAATGCATGAGTTTCATTAATTATTCATTATTTGAAAACGAAAAACTAAATTTTAATTAAATATTTTACATATTGTAAAAATTAGGATTATTTAACTTCATCTTAATACTAAAATTGCTGCCAAAAAATCTATAAACTTTTGAGAGAAATCTTAGAAAGGATTTTTTTTTTGCAATAATAAAACTCATTTTTTAGATATCAAATTTACATAAATACAAACATGAATACTAAGTTTGCATGATAGACTTCGTTGAGGATTTTCAAATAAAAATTGGTTGAGTATCTTATAGATTTGAAAGAAAATTACTTTTAACAAAAATTCCTATTTTAACTTCAAAGTCTACAAAAATATGAATAAATCATTTCTAAAAATTTGTATTCAAAAACACACAGTTCAATAGCTAATTAATTTTTAAAGCTATTTAATTTTTTTTCTAGCAGCGACTTTTATTATGTAATTTTTAATGTTTTCAGATACCATTTAACAAAGATATTAATTTTGTGACTGAAATAGACCACTTTGTTAATAATATTTGCTCTTAATTACTTTAAAAGTTAACGAAAAATCCCATAAGAAAAAGAATGTTTTAAATTAAAAATCTTTATTATCCAAATTTAATGAAAAACAAATTGAGGGTTTTCAGTTCTTAAAGTATGGCTTGCGGTTCATTATTTCACTTAAGACGCTCTTTTCAAAGTCAATTTTTTAGCTCAAGTAGAATTTGTATTGGTTTGGCTAGCTTAATGCAGAATAAATATAAAAGGAAGATTTATAATTTCGAAATATGGCTTCCGATTCTTAATGGTTTTTGAATAAAGACTTATTAATTTTAGCTTAAACTAAAGTAATTAAAGTTTTTGAAAATATGCCGATAACATATAATTTTTCTTTTAGTCCTGAGTAAATTTATATAATTATATATTACCTGCTAATAAAATTTATAGTTTTGTTCCAACTAACTTATTAGCTCTTTGTGTATTTACTTCATTTTCATATTCATGAAATTAATGGTTACGTGCAACAACTAAAATCATGAATAACAAAATCAAAAGTTATTATTTTAGAAATTAAAGCTAAAATATTTTTTAGAGTGTTTATGAAAATTGAAAACAAGTGACTTTAAAATGTTGACAAACCCAATAGGAAATGCTGACGTTGAGTAGTATGTTTCGAGAGACTTGTTCTTGATGCAGTTTTTATACAGAAATTTAAAATATTTTTTATTTTGAAGAAGATTCAGGTATGCGATAGAAACGTTCGACTTAAAAGGTAAATCCAATTTTTAAATCGGCTTACATGTGCTATATTTCGATCGATTTAAAACATCACTTTTATATCGTTTCTATTAATAATTAACTTAATACTAAAGGTGCGGTCAGATCAGTCAAAGAGTTAAACAAAAAGCGCAACCACTACTTTTACAAATAGCTCAATTACTAATACAAAGCTACAAATTTCAAATGTTGCCGTTAATCATACAGAGTTGTTTGCCATTTCATGCTTTATATTCAGTATTCGTTTAATTTTTATGTCTTTTGTACATTCCGCGATTTAAGAGAATGAATCGTTGTTTCATTTCATGTTTGGAAACTTTGTTTGTCAATAAGAACGACACATTTGAATTGTGAACTTAACTTGATAAAGTGAAGATCATATCAATTTCTAAAATCTCGTCACATTTCGTTTTGTGACTGTATATATGAAAAGGTGATCTTTTAACATATAATAATGTATTTTTTTTTTAAGTTGTGGCTGTATTGTTAAAAAATTTTATTAAGTAAAACTCCATTTTTATTTTCATACGTAATGACACATTTTAGTATATGACACGTTAGTGGATATATTTTTACAGCAATAACGTCATAATTCAAACATTCCACATTGTGTGTTCAAGACATGTCCTTTAATATTTTATTAATAAAAGTGTTCTTAAATAGATTTTTAATTTATTCATCGTTTTACTAATTGCAGTGCGAACTTGAGCGTCTGATATTTTTCTAGATGTAGAGAACGAGTAGAAAACTTTAACTGGGATTATCTGTAAATGAATTTTTTTAAGTGATGATGTTCTATTAGCAAATGAGCGAAATGTTTATTCAATCTTTCCTGACACATCTCATTACAAATAACGATTTATAATATAACAAATGTGATACCTAACCTTTCGTATTTAATAGAATCTTATATTTTTTTTATAAATATTTGAGAAGGACAAACATTCTTTTGCAGAATTTTGTGATCAAATATTTTACTTATCTGATCGTACCTGGATAACAAGTGTAAACAATTTTAGTTTTTGTCTTATGTGTAAAATTTTATCGTAAATAACTGATTGTTTTATTGAAAATTTAATAACACCGTTTCGATTTGCGTAAAATTTATTTAAAAAATATTCAATATGTACAATTTTTTCGTTTATCCAAAAATATATTTCTAAAATAATAAATAATATTTCTAGAATAAAATTTCGATTAAATTAGAGTAGCAAAACTATCGATAGTCGGAAGTTTCCTTTAAAACTATCAATACTGTTACGTTTTTTCCTTTTACGTACATGTACAGATTCTTTTGATTGCAAATACTACTGCGGTTCATTATAAATTCTGTATTCTTACTTTGTGGCTTTATCTGGCTATACTTTTTGATCCTACGGGTCTTGTGAATCCTATGATCTCGTATTTACTAAACATGCGATATTATTACAAATGCAGCCATCCACGCTACACTTGTTTAGTAACCTTAACCATCCACAGACAACTCCACTGCGCCTTTCGTCCAAGCCAGTTATCCCTTTTATCTAATAGCCACAACACACGTCTGCCATACACTGTTTCTATGCTGTTACACCTCCTTTCCTGCGGTAACCACTACAGTTTTTACTTTTAATTATGAAGGGCGTCTTGACAATTATCTGTTATATTAAATCAGACTAAATTATCTGCCATGACTTCACACAATAATTTACTTTTGTTTCTAGGAAGGTTTGTACTGATGCTTCTTAGTTTCTAATTAGCTTATTTTCCGTTATACGTATGTCCGAAGGTGGGCTCGAACTCACGATCTTCTGTTTTACAGCAAGCACTCGTACCAACGCAGCCATTGAGATTGTTCAGCTTTTGTTAGCTAATTGTGGTATTATTCTATACATACACCATTAGTGGAAGTAAATTACTTAATCACCACGCTCATATTAAAACAACACAGGTGTTGCCAGATCTTATTTTAGTAACAATACTATCGCTACTATCGAATTTTTTAAAGATAGTCAGCAAAAAAAGTCGGTAATACTATTGATTGTCTTGCAGCACTATTTGCAGGAGCAATGTAAATATAGTTATTAAAATAAGTTATTTACAATTTTCATACATCTTTAAGTTACATAGTTAGTTCAAACATTTTTACGACGAAATCAATTTTAACGATAACATGATTTTAATTAAATTCAGAATATTGAGGGTTAAATTTATGACCAAAAGCTTGAAAAATATTTCTGCCTCATGATTACTACTAAGCATTTTGTTAACACTAACCAAAATTCTGTTATGTGCAGCAATAGCATACGACATTCACTATTACCTTTTATTTATTTTTCTGACCCTCCTTAAGTGACTTTCTACAGGTGAAGCACAAAGAAAATGCTATTCCTATTTCAATACAATTTTTTCCACCTTTTTTCGTTTTAAGTCGAAATATTGTTACAGCTAAAAACGCAAATCTAAAATTGTAGACATTTCCTCAACATTAGCGATTATTTATGATTTATAATCTGCCTTTAGACCATTTAAGTCAGTACAATAATGGCAAAAAAAAATTAAACATAAATAGTGGAAACAATTAAGAAAAAACAAGCATACTTAAACCAACTTAATGGCGAGACGTTTTTCATTAAAATTTCGTGAGGAAAGGAAATTGATAACATTAACATAAAAAGAATTAAATAAATAAATTATATTTTTTTTTTGTAATATTTTTTATTTAATGGGCCCAAGTAATGCCAACAAAAAAAGAATTAAATATGTAAAAGTGTTATAAAAATATGTAATAAAATAACAAAAAAATATTCAAAGAAAATTTTATATTACTTTGCCATGATTTTGTTAAAAGGACGTTTAATTAAATAGGTTACTAATTATTATTATTATTATTTTTTTTTTACTTAAACTAATTATTTAAAATTAAACAACATTTAGTATCAAACTTTAGTATACCGTTAAATTTGTAAGCTCCCATTTTTTACAAAGTTGAGAACGTTATAATGAAATCGCACACAGTTTTAATTAAAATTAGACGTTTTGTAACAATGAAAAAAGTTTCGCTCTGTCATTTAAAAGGATATAGTTTTCAACTCCTTTTTTATTGGCATATTAATCAAATTAACAGCAGTTGATAAAATAGTTGAAATGGTCTTAAGTTTCAGACCCATAATAAACGGTTTATTGTTATAAACATTTATAATTTTACACATGAATTCGAAGGCTATTTAACTGTAGATCGAATTATTAATTGCCGCTATTTTAATAAAAATAATTAAATTTGATTTTAAAAATTATTTTGGGAATTCTTAAAATATTATTTATTATATTATGCTAATGTCCCATAACATTTTAAAATAAAAATGTAATTTATTTGTTGGTTGGAAAAGCAGGTATCTATACGTATTTCGCCGGTTTCTTAAAAAAATTAATACTGATATGAATACTACCCGCATTCTTATATACAAAGTTTGTCAGTTAAATAGATGATCTTTATAATTACACAACTAAGGTAGATAGATGCGAAGTATGCTGATGAAGGATGTAGCGTTCCAAAAAGTGCAGCATTTCATTCTGCTGGCGTCTTATTTCTCTTGTTTTCTTTAAAAAACGTTCACACACATTTTTCTTCCTAAAAAGATTTTTAGAAATTATACTTATACTTTAATTTTTAAATTTATTTTAATGGTACCTTTTCCTATTGGAAGCTTTAGTGATACGCATTTGTTTTAATTTAAAAGTGGTGAACTTTACAGTTCCTAATACACGTAAAGAACATGTATGTTATATAAGGACATCCTTTAGTATATAAAAATATAAAGTGTTTTTAAGACAGGATCAGTTATTATGCATAACATTTAAAATAAAGAAAATATTTTCAAAATCGGTTTAAAATTTACTTCATTCAGACGAATTGATAACTTCCTTCTTTTTTGAAGTCGGTTAAAAAGTAAGATTAAAGGGACACACAACTCTTCCCAGTAGTGCTGTCTTTCTTTTGTGGAAGTGTTTAAGACATTTAGTTCTAAGAGGAATTTTCATAAATTCCGTCAAAATTTAAAGATTAAAAGTTTTGTGAGAAACAAGTAGTAAGAAAATGTTTCTATACATATTTTAACCAAAACGGCTCAATATAATATTTCCTCGAACTCGGAAAAAATCATCAGCTTGCTTATGATGAATACTAGTAAATAATTGTGCTTCATTAAAAAAAAATTTCTCGATTCTCGTTGAAAGTTAAAATAATTTAATACTTAAAAGTTTAACACACTTGATACCACTAACATCCTCTTCGTAATGGTTTGCAGTCAACATAATTTGTGTGAGATAAGTGATGTTACATCTTTAAGAAGAGTGAGGTTTGCAAAAAATGTTGCAGATGTTAAAGAAGAACTTTACTTTTTACTAATTTACAAACATAATAAATAATTAGACATCTTCCTATATAACAATAAAGTCAATTAAGAAAAATAACCTTGTTTCGTCTTCGTATGCATATACGAGTAAGAATTTTTTGAAATATATCAAAAAACTATTTATGGGTGATAAATTTTTTAAGAACCATATCAATACTACATAACCACCTTAGAGTTTACGTGTGTATAAAATGTGATTGAACAAGTTTTGTGAATACAAAGAGTTGAATTATTTAATTATACTGTAGGGTTGGTGTGGATAGTAAGCATTTTTTTTATCACCATACCTTTTTGTACATTCTTATATATGTATTTTTTCAAAGTCTTTCATTTTTGTTCTTAATCTTTTTTTTTACGACATAAAATTGTTTGGTTTGTTTATGTTTCCATTTAAAAGGAAAAACTGTAATCACCCACAAAACATAAAAATGGATTATCCCTTGTACTTTGGGTTGTTTGTTTGTGTTATTTGAATTTTTTTTTTCTTACGTCAGGTACACAATAAGAAAACTTTATTTAAACATTTTAGTTACACGCTTGTTCTTTGATTTAGCTTTAAAAAATACTCATATACTTACAAAAGCCTGCAAAAAGAAAAATACATTTAGCATTGATAAGATCCCTTTTTTGCTATATTTTTATAAAAAAAAAAAAAAAAAAAGAATCCTCATTCTGTTTCTTTTAATAAACATACCAAATGTCCTTTAAATACAACTTATTTCTTAATGATTTTTTCTTCTGTTTAAGATGCTGCTTTTTTTTAAAGGTACATGTAGGGGGTTCTCATCTAAAAATGAACAAAAAGAACACAAAAGAAACCTTTTAAACCACTTAAAAGCTGTTCGATTTTCTTTTTTTTTGTATTTCTTTCACTAATAAAGGCATTTTATTTTACATATTTTTCTTCGAGCAGTTTTATACTTTAAAAATATTTATAAATCCAAAACATTTGATCATAAAACCGGCACTACAAATTTCTAAAAAAAAAAAAATATAGTTTTGTTATTGTTGCTTGAATATAAAGATTTTAAAGTCATTTCAGTCTTTTGTATAAAACTTAACACTTTGTAATTGAGGACATGGTTTTATAAAGACAAGAAAAAAAATATCAAAGGCTTTAAGCAAAAAACTCATTATTTATACTATTTGTGATTGTTTAGTGGTTTGGAGGATTTCTTTCATTTTAAATATATTTGAAATATAGAAAATATACTTTTTTATTATAAAGGTTAAAACTTTAGAAACTTTTACCGTAAATATTTATTTGAATAGCAAAAATGCTGATGCAATTAAAAACATGAGGGTTTCGAAAAAAATAGTTTTATTTTTAGAACAAAAAAAAAAAAAACTAAATATTATTAAAAAAATAATTTGAAAAATTTATATAATGAGGCGGTGAAAATAAAATAAACTAAAAAACTATTAAGAAATCAGGTTTTATCTATTTTTATTTTATTTAGATTAAAGACTTAAATTGTATGTTTGATATGCTTGTTTATGTTGTTCAACCTAATCTGCCAATCTACCAAAATTACTAAATAAAATGGTTTTAAAGATGAGTAAATTAGGCAGTAATTATCTATGCATCATACGTTTGCTTTTGTATTAGTGGTAGATTATACAGGGCATTTTCTATATCTCTTTTTAAAGCCTTTCTTGGCACTGCACTATAGGAAACTCTACCCATTTTTTGGCCAAAATTAAAATCAAAATTTTTGCTAAGTGTATTTTTTTTTTTTGCTTTAATATAAAGAAAAAACAACAAAGTAAACATCTCTGTTTGAATTTTCGAAAGAATTGACTGACTGTTACTTTGTCACATATTTTGCTTGCGATTTGTAAATTAGTTATCAAAAAACGATTGAGTGGAGTGAATTTTGTGATAGTTTGTCATAAAAAATTTCATAATAATAAATTACAATTTGCAAAAACTAAGTAATGGAAAATAATGTCGAAGGTGTATACTTAAATGGTATATAGTGAAATGTTGGTAAACTCTTCTATTAAATCGATTAAATTGGAAAAATTAATATTGATCTTAAGATGAACTTATGGAATTATGAATAGGAATTTTTTTAGACTTCCAAAAAAAAAAAATGTTAGCACAAAGACCATAAAACCATAAAAAATCTCTAGGACAATCAATTGTCTTCCTGACAGTTAGAGTTTACTCGAAAAAAATTTTGTAAAAAAATTTTAAAACACAAGAGAGTTTTTTAACGTTCTAAAAAATCATGGATACGGAAACCTATAACCCTGGAAACCCCCTTGGAACTAATTCTTAGTTAATATTTTAGTTAACTTTACTAACGTTTTTTTAGTGTATGCAAGACTTTAAGCATCCGTCCCTCCCTCTTAATAGTCTATCAAAAGTCATGTAAAAATAAATCATTCAAATTGTAAAAATAAATCATTCAAATGGGTAAAATTACCTATACGAGTAGTGAACTGGTGAAATGGAAAACCCTTCATATGCTTTGTACTGCCTTTGCCACAACTCCGAACACATATTTTGAAATCCGGAAATATCCAGAGTGTAAAAATTGTGCAATGCTCCTCGTCCAATGCAGCAGTATGTAACCCGCATTTGTGAAATTAGCCTTGCAAGGTTTAAAGAATGGTTTTCAAAAGTTTGAGGAACTTTGCTTATTTAGATAGGCCGTATGTTTTGGGGTTTTCAACAAGGACACTACAAAAGTTGAGCGACAGAGACAGCAAACGACGCCATATTTCTTGCCGCTCTTTAAACATTTCTCTTCAGTAAAGTCTGCCATTTCATGATGGAAAGATATACGATCTAACAACGAGTCGAAATTATTAAAATTTATTACTTGAAAATGATACGGATTTTCAACGAAAAATCATCTTCAGCGATTAGGCTCATTTCTGGCTGAATGGCTTCATCAATATACAAAATATGCGTTATTGGTCAGGCACAGGGCGGCGTCACAAGCCACACAGCGAATGTCACAATCAATTTATTGGAAACCAAGTTTGGAGAACGTGTTATCTAACGAAATGGTCCAGTCGGTTGGCCGCCTCGGTCGTGCGATTTGACGCCGTCAGACTATTTATTGTGGGGCTACGTTGAGTCTATGGTCTATGCCAACAAGCCAACGACGATTGATGAACTTTGTACGAATATCGAACGTAAAATTACAGCAGTATTGGCCGATTTATGCTTGAAAACCTTGGAAAATTGAGTTCAGCGACTGGACTGCTGCAAGAGTGCCCGTGGTGGACACGCAAATAAATCAAGTTCAATACATAATGGCATTCCACGTACTTTCACAAAATTAAAGAACTTTTGTAGCGCTCTTATTGAAAAATCCTGTATATAAGTTAATAAGTACAGTAATAATTTTAGATTTCTTTGAGGATTTAACATTTTTTCAAAGTTAACATACCAATACAATTTTTTTAATATATTTTATTAATAATTTAAAAACGCGATAGACCAAACTTTTCTGTTCAAGATAATAACACGAAAACTGGAGTTAAATTATACGAACCTGTTTCTCGAATTTTTCCTAGTCAAAGCTGAAGCTAATTTTCATCTCTTAGAATATCCCTGATATTTTCAAGACTTTTAATTTACGAATGGTGCTTTTTACATTCTTAATTTAAATTTACCAAAAAAAGTGAAAGTTAAAGTTGATTCATAAATTTTCTTCTTATTTTCCGTAAGTAAAATTTCAGCAAGAACTTAAATCGTCCTCTACTTTTTGACAGAATTCTGAAGTTCTTGACGATTGCCTTTAAAAAATCCACTAGCAATTTCAGTATTCGTCTGCATAAGCTTCAATAAAAGTTGTAGCTTTTGTTTATTTGTGTTTTTGTTCTAAGTTAGGTTTTAACCATATTATTATCCATTATTTTGAGCTTAAAAAAATAGCATATTATTTTTATTTTATAAATACTAGCGTTTTGTTTTATCTCTCTTACAAACTTTAATTGAAAAAATTCGAAATAAAATAATAGCAGTTTTTTTCCAGCATACTGTTCTTGAATGCTTATTTTTCAGGGGGAAAAATTTTCCTCTTGAGAGGAAAGTGCGTATTTTCGTGTGCCGCCAAGTTATCAAACCTATAATCGCCTATGACTTTCCGACTTGGTTCGGGATTTCATGGCACTAGATGGGGAGGCTGGGGAATTTGGAGAGATTGGTTAATTTTTAATGTTAATTTTTTTTTTAATTTTATATTAGAGTTGTTTGGAACATATTTTTTCTGTTAAAATAGTAAGTCCTTGAAAAATACTTCTGTATGCAGAGAATATTTTTTATTATTGTTGTGTTAGTTTCAAAACTTTTCTTGTTTGTTAAAAACTTGTTCGGATAATAAATACGAAATGAAATAGCCATTTTTTTTCTTGGGAAAACTAGGGACACAATCCTTGGGAAAATAAGAAATGTTGATGAATACTGACAATGTCCTCGGATCACCATCGTTTTCTTTTTTTTTTATTTGCTTATTCTTACTAGTGACAGAATGTTTAGAATAACGCTCGTTTTGCCTAATTGGATTATATTGTTCAGGAGATTACACTTACAGCATTGAAGTTGAAAAATTAATGCAGCTTTATTATTTAGGGAGTAACAAAAGACAAGTAAAGGTATTAATTGTTCCAAAACTATCATGGAGATAATATCCATCTTGTTTATTTCCACATATAATCCTATCGTACGACTAAATAAACAAAAATCATAGGAAAATACTTTATTTTCTCTGAAATTTACATTTTAATAAAATCAATATAACAAAGTCTATGAATAAGTAAGAATTTGTTATTTTTCGATTTGTGGCAAAATTGCTAAACAAGAATAAACCTACATAAATGCATACATTCATAGTACATACATACATACAAATATACAAAATAATAGTATAATTTTCAATATCTTGAGACAGGAAATGTGTCATTATTTTGGCAGAAGAAATTAAATTTTCCAAATGTATTTATAAACTAAAAAACTATTGCATTGCAAAACTTTTTTTTAATGCATATTCAAACTTATACAAATACATTTACGTTTGTTTACAGAAACACATATATACACAAAAAAATTTTAATTTCATTTATGACAGATGCACCCAGTTTTGGTGAAAACGTAGAGAAAATTACTTTTTTATTATTTTTTCACATAGTCGAAATTATGAAAGTAGCAATTACTAGAAATGTACATATGAGTGTTAGTGATTTATATAAGTTATATTTTAGTTTAGTTATATTTTAAAACATGCGAGAGTCGGCTAAATGTTTTTTCTTCTGAAGTATAAACTCTTGCAGAAGAACCGATTGCAAGACAGAGCGGCTGAGTGCCATAACATAAAATTTAAAAAAATACTACATTTAAGAGATATCGAAATAAACGTCAAATTTATCTCTTCAAGGGAGACAACCTTTCATTTTTAATTTTTTACATGGTCGGCATAGCAACATATACCCTATAACGGATCAAGAAATAAGCTCTTATACGTTAAATAATTCCACCTCAAAAGATACGTAAAAATCACCACTTTCATCACTTTCAAGACTTTTAAAAATATTTTCACAAAATTTTAATTTTTTTAATTGGAAATAAGGGAATTCTAAAGTAACTAAAATTTTACTGAAAATAAAAATTAAGTTCTTGTTGTGTTGGGTGTTGCCTTATAAGACCGAAACATTCTAATTACGACATATGATAAAGTCACGGTTTTCTTGCTGTTTTGTATACGTGTAAAAACTTCACTATTAGCAATGCGATCAGTCCAGCTGGTTTTTAATATCTTTCTTTAAAACCGCACTTCTAATACTTTGATTTTATTTATTGAAGCTATCTATGAAATGCAAGCCTTTGCTCCATAAAGTAGTATTGAGAACCCGTAACGAATTATCACAAATGAAAAGTAAAAAACAAAGAATAAAATCATTATCGTATAGAAGCTCATCATATGCTGCAACAACACCTTTTCCTCTTTTCCTTTCTAAGCATGCCTGCTTAGAAGGTGGGTAATGAAGAAAGATCTAAAAATTACTAAATAAAATATTTTCAATTTTATTAATTAATATTTTTAAATAAATTTTCGATTGTTAAGGTTCTTTTCAGACTTTTATATTTGATCTGCTTCGCAATGTTAATATATATATATATATATATATATATTTTAACAAATTCATTGTATATACTTGATTAAAAGCAAATTTTATTTATATGAAAAGTTTTGTTACATTTCCGAATACTAAAAAAATCCAACACAAAAACATACACGTATAGATGCAGATCAAAAAAAAAAAAAAAAATCAATGTAAGTTCATACAAGCTGTCCTTACAACAATAAAATCACAACTTGACGACACAAAAAAAAATTATAAAAATTTATGAGAGTTAAGGACAAACATTTAAAACTTTGTTACAGGAAATTAAAATATTTTAAATGAATTGGCAACCATGCCAACCAAATCTTGAATTATTGACTGGTCATAAAAACATAACGGTATGAACAGAAAGATCATGACGTTAGTTTGCTGTACAAATTTGTAACTTTGATATTTATGTGTCTTTTCAAAGCTACAAAATCCTTTATCCTCTAATATTTTAATATTTATTGCAGTTTTCCATTTCTTTGCGCTGGAAATGAAAAATAACACTAGTTGTTTAACAATAATCATATTTTTGTTTGTTTGAACTTTTGCAAACAGTTTTAATATTATTTTTTGTCGATAGAGTTAAAAAATAAATTGTTGAACGGAAATGTTATAAACTTATTGCGAATTCTATTAAATCATCTTAAAGTCAGTATTTATTACATTTTTAAAAATAAGTATAATAGAGAATATATAAATGAGTAACCTTTCACTCTCGGGTTGTTTAGTGTAGAATTTCAAACAGTTCACTTTATAGCTCATGCATTTGCCGCTTTTGTAAAGGGAAGAATAACTCAGGCAATAATGTCTAAAAATTAAGTATATCATCTTCTTTTGGGAGGTATACAGCAGATAACTTAGGTAACCCTAAACTTAATGGTTATAAACTTTAATATATATTTAAAGTAACTAAATGCATATTTTTAATTTCTTTTAATGTTTTTAATGATTGCTTTTTTGCTTCTTTTTTATTACCCGAATATAACTAAAAACAATGCCTTAACTTAATCTGATTTAATGAGATTTTACTTTATTACTAAAAAGTCTAAAAGTGTCATTAGCATCATAAATCACAAGTGAAACACATTTGCGTAGACGCTCATACATTTCCACTTAACAATATGAGCTCACATTGAAAAAGTTAAAGAATATTAGGGGGCTGCAAATAATTTAAACAAAATTTATTTTATTGGCAATTTAATTATTTTAATGAGCTAATAAAAGATTTTATAATGTAAATTCGTTAACTGCTAATTTATATTACTGTTAACTATACTGCTCTTAATAAATTTTTTTTAATCAAAAAAATTATTGGGTGGCTTATTCTTTATTCCTTTATAAAGGGATTGTTTTTGCATTAAGACTCCTTTTTTAGAAACTATTTCCTCAAGGTTTGCATGTATGTACACATCGCAACCTTAATACTAAAGAGTCACAACTCAAAATTTTTAAATTTTCAGGAGAGCCAAAAAACTGTTTGTATGCTAAAGCAATGCAATTGACATAAAAACAGACATAACAGGATTTGTCCAGTTAAAGGAGATAGTGATGAGAGTGAAATTTTTTAAAGTATTAGAGATTTGAAATGTGAATTCATTTATGAAAAAAAGTCAATTTTGGAAAATTTTGAATTGTAATCCTTTAGTATTTATTATGCGATTTATTGAAAAGAAAATCCAAGCCATCTCAAGCTCTAAACTATGCAGCACTATTTTACTTATTTATTTTGACAAAAAATTCAACCTGCCTTAGTATTACCTACTTCTACTTATGCCGGATTTATCCACATTATTTATACAATATTTTTGAATTTATGTTTATTATAATCAATTTTTCTAATTGACGTTATCGTACGAACAGCAACAAACCACATAAAATTTTGTTTAATAACAATGAATCTGACTTAAACTTTTCTTAAGCCTTAAGACTTATAATGTAAAGATATGCTTGAAAAAGCAAAACTTTATTTTTTCTAAAATAAAATAAATCACGTTAGTAAGGCCAAGGAGTAAGACAAAACAGTCGCCCTAATTTTGTATGTATATATATTTTATTTTTACCACATATGACAACAAACAGTTGATTAGATTCATTTATGTACTAATATTGTAATTCTGTAATGTCCTAAACTATAAGAAACTCTGATCTGATTTCATATTTTGGAATTTGGTAATATACTGCAAATTAAATTTAAACGATTTAATCTTAACCTTGATAAATTTTATTCCTGATTAATCGATTGCAACCATAGCAAAATTAATTATGTTTTTGCAACGCACCCCAGCATTGACCATCATAAAAGGCACAAAAACTCTTTTAAGCTCAAATTTTCTAAAATTTACAAAACACAAAATTATTCCTAAACTTTTCTATGCGACATATTTTTAAATAATGTATATATATTCTGACTTCATATGCATAAAGCAGTCGATTAAGCGATTTCCGTCTGTTCGTCTGTCCATCCGTGTTAGTTTTATTTCATGCTCTTCTAGGCAGCAAGCAAAACACCACACCTACCTCCAATTTGTTCATGTCACTTGGAACAATAAGGTAACTGCATTCAAAAAAAAAAAGATAAATATAGAGAATTTAAAAATAAGAAAATACATCAAGTGAAAAAATTGGCGCTCGCCCTTATTTTCCGAGTTACGGTGCTCTGAAATTTTCAAATTCTTATTAATATCAATAAGGGTATCAGTTTAAAGCTTTTGAAGAGATCTTTAAGGAAATACTACAATTTTTTAAAAATGCTTAGCCCATTAAGAGCCGATGGCATTTTTATGTAAAATTATATATATGCAGTACTTAGTTTTTTTCCTTATTTTTTAATTTTCTGTCACCCCAATATTTGCTTTTTTGTTTGGAGTTACCTCACTTAACTAGATTTACATAGACGGTGAAGAGTATAAAAGATTCGATTCGAAGATACATATATCAAACCTTCTCAAGTTAATGTAATTTATTTTTTGCTTCCTCAAATTAAGAACCAATGTTTCCAAGTCTTAATAATACGCACTTGGTGCTTAATTCAAAATAAAGGACACCACGCTTAACTTTTCTTCAATTTAGCTAGATGTGGACTCATGGTATTAAAAAACTTTATTTTAAGTAATAATATTCTATCGTCGGAAAATTGTACATTTTAAATACATTTTATTATTGTTAAGTCAGTAAAAGCATATAGAGAAACAATGCGATATTCTTATAAAATATCCATCATAAGAAGAGAAACAGAAAAGTGGATTGTTGTTGGGAAAGCATATCCATGTGGATATTCTGCAAAAAATTACCATATGTATAGAAAAATTATATTGTCAGGGCTATAGCGTAATTATTCCCAAAAAAAAAACTCTTTATAACAATTTTTAATCAATTAAAAAATTTTCATATAATGTCTAAAATATATTTTAGTTAAATATAACTTAAAATTGTAAGCAAAATTTATAATTGTTTAATTTTATATGCAATGATAACACTGCTCAACAGCATTTCTGATGATTGGAGTACAATACATGATTTTAGTCTAGTTTTTAATGGGGATTTCAAATCTGTAGTCAGAATTTTCCTACCAGCTCTAGTTTGTTGTAAATATTAGTTAATTAAGCTCTTAAGATAAAAGTTATACCTTTTTTAAGACCTGCGTATATAACGAGAATGCAAAGAGCTTCTCTGTATGTTCCAGAAAAAATCTGTCATCATTTGCGCGTTCCAGTATACCTATTAGGTAATAAAAGAGGTCTATATAAATAGCTCGTCAATTTCATAACTAAAGTCACTAAGATTGGCGAAAAATATGTCTAAATAATTTTGAAGGAAATGAAGTTTGATATTTATGCAGATTCATGTGGCTAAAAGTTACCCATACGTTGCAAAAAATGTTACAAATCTAATGTTTTTTCATAATAAAACACTATAATTTTAGAAACAATTTAAATTTATTTTATTCCTTTAATGAAAAAAACTTTCTTTTATAAGATTTTCTTGCAAAAGTTAAAGGCAGAGAGCTATTCTGAATGCTCCAACAATAGTCAGCCATCATATGTGCGTTCAAGTAGCCCTGATAGCGCTCCTCCATGATGCGGAGGTCGTGATGGAATCTCTCGCCTAGTTCTTCACTTAAGTCTCCAAGACTTACGGGAAAATGATCCAGGTGGTTGTGAAAAAAGTGCAACTTGATACTTATGTTACATCCGAGCCTTTGAAATTGACTCATCAGTTGTTCAACGTGTTTTCTTATTTTCAGAAAATTTTCAACAAGCCAAACAAATTCATTCCATGCCGCTTTCTCAATCTCTGTCATAGTGTCAGTAAAGTTTTTGTCTTTTATTAATGATCTTTTTTGCGGCCCGTCAAAAATCCATGCTCTTATTTTTTTTGCACTTAGTTTTAGTAACTTTTTTGATAGGAAAAGTAAACACTTTCCATTTTTATCAAGGCCTTTAATAGATTTGTTTTTAAGTCCTAGTTTTATGTGTAAAGGAGGCAAAACAAACAAAACAATCCCTTGGTACTAAATGTGGGTTTATCACATTCCCTTGTCCCACAACTAGCGCTTCCCGAGGAAAGATAAGCCATCTTTTTTAATCCAATGTTGGCATTTTGCTCTACTATCCCACATGCAAATAAAACAGGGATATTTCGTGTAACCATCTTGTTGGCCTAAAAGAAAATTGACCATTTTTAAATCGACACATATGAGTCAATTGGTTCCACATATTTCTTCTTTAAATTTTGTGGAATGTGCAATAGGCATTGAGCCTAATTTATTCCCATTGAGTAAGAAAACACATTTGAGGCTCCGTTTTAAGAAGTCTATGAATAGACGCTACTTACTGGGGAAGTAATTTTGAAAACCCATTGCAACCTTAATGGTACATCTTTACAAAATACGAAATCATTTTCTTCAACAAAATATTTAATGAGATCTTTGCCGTTTCATACCGGAATCTATTTTTTATTTTTTTGTTTATCCACAAAAGTAGAAACTCAATGCATGTTTGTGGAATCCAAGGCTTGTCCTTCACTTCCAGTACATAACCAAAGTAATTTTTGTAAGCCATAACAATAACAAACGCTGTCACATTTAAACGGTATTATTTGAATATATATTCTCCGCAAATGAAACAAAAATGATTCGGATCATTGACACAAACTCCTCTTGATAACGCCATGTTAAATTTTATTAACAAAACTTAATATTTTTTTAATTAGAAGCAAATTAACCGACTAAAACAATGATTTTTTTACAAAGCTTTACCTTGTAAACTAGAGCTGTTACAAAAAAGTTGAGGCCATATTTGAAATCAGCAACGTCAAATTTGTAAATATAATGTCATAAAAGTCAATCATCAGGCAAAAGTTGCCATATTGTTGTGCAGTGTAATCAGAGAGATTTTTAAGGTAAAAGCAGATTTTAAAAACTGTTTGTTAAATTAAGCTTAACAATATATATGAAGCACTAAATGTGTTTAATTCTTTATCTGTTTGTCGGAAAGCTTTATCTCCCGAACCGAATAAAGTAACTGTAAGAGGTAGCATCTTCACATTTTGTTTAAATAACTCTCTTTTAATTTTCACAAAAAACGTCGTGCTATTTTTTATTTAATTATCCCGATTATATTAATTACCTATATTGATTATTGAGGGTCAAAGAACGCCTCGATGGCCATTTCGTTACCGCCTACATAACTCTTCAGGAAACTTCTGACAACTCTCTTTTTAATATACATAATGTAGCAAAAAACTGGCTGGATTGGCCAGGTATCTCCCAGTAATTATAAATTATTACCGTGCAGCTATATAAGTGAAATTTTGCTTAAGTAACCAAACATCCAAAATATAAAAGTCTGGCGAATTACAGACTAAATTGGAACAGTGAGCGTTATACTTCCCGTACAAAGATAATAGTTATTATTGTGTATCAAGAGATTGTTAAAATTCATAAAAAGCTGGCTGGGTTCGATTAAAAAGCTGGTTGGATTCGAAGAGTGGATATGGTTCGATTATTCGTATTGGACTAGAAAAACGTACCGGAATTAGCTAGTGCTTTGTAAATATAAATATAATCTTATATCCTTCAAATGAACTTCCTAATTACACCTCTTAACTGTTTAATATATTAAAGGGTATGACTACAGGGATTTTTAAGGCTTTAATAAAATAAACTAACACTTCTTGCAAGCACACCGGTTTGTCAAACGACAGAACAAATGATAGTGCGAATGAATAAATGAATGAATGAATGAATGTAAAGAAAGGTAATAAACAAATTCGTTAGATGTTATTTTATACTCGCAACATTTACACATTATGTTGTTACTGCTGTTGTTGTTTTTTTTTAATTTTTTTTTAATTTTTTTGTTACATGAACACCACATTCACACCTATCAATGTGTTTGAACAAAGTTAGGCTAATGTGTTTTTTGATTTTGTTGCTGTTAATGTTTCAATGGTTGGCTGTTGTTAGTTGCTAGCTGTTTTCCATTGTTATAGTTGTTGCTGCTATTGTTATATCTGCTATTTATGTAAATTCCGGATGTTTACGTTACCGCTTTAACTTTAACTAAAATTGTTGTTACTACAGCAACACACGTACAAACTAACAAGCGTACACATAAATGGCTTTATTACTGCGTGACTGCGTTTGATGAGTAAGTGATAAGTATGCCTCGTCTGACTGACTGTATTTGTGTCATCATTGTGTGACTATTTTTATTTTAGAATTTTATTTGTGTCATACACATGATGTTATTATATTCTGTGTCATTATAACTGTTATGTTAGTGTATGCGAAAATGAATGCATCATGTTTGCCTGGATGTGTACATCTGTGAAGGTGTTAGTTGCTATTTTATTATTTATATTGTCTCATGACGGATATTAACATATTATTGTTGCTACTTTTCGCGCTCGTTTATATTCAGAATTGCCGAACATCTATTAAAACGTTTACGTGCATTCTCAAACATACACACACACACACACACATTATACTAACATTTATTTATTGTACACCTTTTTGTATGAATTATGACAGCAATAACGTATGACTATGGCACATCAACACAAGATACATTGGGTAACATATTGCATTGCTTACATCCGCACTAACCTTGACTTCCTTCCTTTCGTTTTACTGATGATCATCATTATTACTCTCTGTTCTGTTTATGCTTTTCATTTGTAGATTCCTTTTAGCTTTAATATAAATGTGTTGGTGGCACAATTTAAAATTTATGTTTCTAAACAATATTAATTTAAAAAAATATATACAAACAATGGAAGAATTGATAATAACTCTTAGACTCAAACTCAAATTCGTCGTTCGCTTCTTAACGAACTCAATTTAGATTACAAATTATCCAACAGCAATTAGCAAACAAACAAAAAACAAACTTGCCCACTTTTGAATTAGGCTGAGGTTAGTTTAATGTCTAAAAATTGCATTGACCAAATGAAAATTTTGACCAAAAATTTAACAAACATAAACAGCAAATCTCAGACAATAATTTAACAAATGTTTTTATAGTGTTTTTTATTTGAACTATCCTTTTGATAAATAATATATTATTTATTTCAATTTTGGCTTAAATTTTAGTAGATTATAATACATTGTAAGGAGGACAGTAAACTTTAGCTACCAAGAGAATGAGATGCGCTTTTTGGTTCACTAAGAACTTCCTCAGCATTCTTTGTATCTATTTGTAAGGTATTTTTTAAATGTAATTTTTTTATTTTTTATCTATACAACTATTTAAATGAAATCGGATATAAGAAGTTTTAGTTCCTCCAAGCTGTTACATTTTTCACTTTAGACAAATATACGGGTTGTTTGATTGCAAATGCCAGCACGGAAATTTTGGTTTTTTCTTACTAATTAAAAATTAAAAACACGTCAATATTAAATTAAATAAAATTACCTTTAAATTTATCGTGCTACTTTCCCGATATTGAAGGTGAAAGCATGTCTCGATGGCCATTTCGCTAACCGTCACTTAGCTCGTCAGGAAACGAGCTTAATATTTTTTTTTTTTTTTTTTAACAATGAAGTAAAGACAAAGTCAAAGTGCAAGCGAAAACAGCAACAAAAAACTTTGTTTTTACTTTTCTTTTCCACTGTATATGGCTGACTTTATTTCGGCTCTTTTATACAATTTAAAGATGTTGAAAAATAAAAAACAACAAAATACTACGTTATTTTATTTTTGCCTTATGCACTTTGCGCACTTTGTAGCACTGGCTTATTATTTTAGTAGGTAGTAATTCGTTGTCAAACAACTTTTATAATAAATAGCGACTCTGTAGAGTTATAGCAATTTCAAAAATTAAATTATAAACATTGTTTTGATTGTATCTAGACAACAACAATATGGTTCCAATAACTGCAGGATTATTATTGTGTTGAGTTATAATATAAAAAATAATAAATAATTTTTTCCCCATAAACCGAAAATAAAAGGAGAGATATTAAAACAGTAAAAGGGAAAAATACAGCAAGTGAAATTATCTGAAATTAATTTAATAGTTTTTGTCATATTAAATGAATTACCCACTAAAGTCTAATACCTAAAGGCAGGTTAGAAAACGTATTCATTTATTTTTCCAATAAATTATAAAAAATAGTTGTAAATATCACTAACGATAAATTAAAAAGATTCCTTACAATAGTAACGTATTTTCTAAGGACTATATACCTCAGTCAATTCTAAATTTGTTTACAATTTGTGATATACATATCGACAAACTGCATTAATTGGAGATTTGAACAACTAGGCATCGAATATTAAACCTTTCGTATAGAAATTTTGATGTTTTTTAAATGACTGTTTAAATTGAGAAAATCTCATCTTGGAAATATGGACAGCGTAGTTTCACTAAAAATTGGACTTTATATGCTTTGCAGCGATAAGAGTTTGTTGAGTGCATCATTTAAAAATTAAATTGTAGTTAAATCGCTTAACGTCGATAATTCTCTATTTGTGGTGCATATAAATTTTAAGCACCGATCATATTGAATACCATCATAATCAAGCGGGAGAATTACTTGTGCAGTAAAGAAGGAGTGTTAATTCTGATTCTTCTTTTTTTTTAGCCAAAAAAATATTAATTTAAATCACAATTAATTATAAAACCAGCTACGTACATACACATGTATGTATGTATGTATGTATATTAAATAAAATTAATAGAAGTTCGCTGATGTTATTGTTAACAATTTTTTTATACAACATGAATTGTAAACATACATTCATCACCATCAAATGCAGCACATGTTTTATTAAACCCACACCAAATGCACTGCAATCTTCAGCTGATATTTATTTTTATTTTCTTTTGGCATATAAAGTGTCTACTGCTCATTTTCCATATATTGTTTTTTTTATTTTTTCAAAGTTTCCCTTTTTACATACTTACTAAAATAATGTATTTTTTCATATTTCCTTCCTTTTGAAATACACACATACATATACATATGTACATATGCATACACATAAACAAATATATTGTTTACAATTTATGGTTGCTTTGCTCTCCACTTATTTTCTATATACATATATTATCTGTCCCTGAGTATGGGTTTGTGAGTGTGAGTGTGAGTGTGTGTGTGTGTGTGTATGTCACATAATGTTGTTAAATTTATTTAAAAGTTTCTTTTTTAACTTTACTCGTCCTTAGCTTGTGTGTTTGTGCTGTTGTTCTACTAAATAGTGCATCAATGATAATTTGTTGCTACAATAACAGACGGATACACATCCATACATTCAAGAACAAAATATTCTTGTCAATGTGTATATGTATGCAAAGTATCGGTGTAGCTCTGTTAACATTGCCTTAACATATTTTATAAGTTTGTATTAAAAAAAAATGTATACTTTCATATATTTCATTTTTTAATATGATTTTTCATAATGTATATTTTTTTTCGTTCGTTGCTGTTATTATTGTTGTTTTCCGTTATTTTCTGTATGCTGGTGTTTTTGCTATTATTTTTCTTATTATAACAAAATGCCATTGTCACTTTCCTTAGCTGCATATTTACCATATTAAAATTTATTATGCCCAACTACATATGGGTAAAATAAAATACTCGTACACTTGCAGAGAATGAATTATACAGTGAGGAACCAAATTAGCTTAACGTTTAGTATTGTTTAGCAGCTTTTATTTTCTTAAGTGCCAGAAAATTTATAAAAATATTTAATTTATATTATGTCAATAGTTTTTTCAAACAATACAATACTGAGCGTTATTCAATTCTTACTTTTTTTCTTTTAAACAATCAGTGAAAAAAAAACATGTTACGGTTGCAACCAGTGTTGCCGTTTGATTACATTTTTTGTAACTTTTGAAGGCTCCACGTATAATTTTGTTAGATTAGGCCAAATTTTGGTAACTTTCGGTACCGATACGAAATAAACTAATATTGCGGAAAAAGTACTGGTTTTATTATTTGAGGTAAGAACATTTCTGAAAGCTACTGCTTGTAACATACCTATAAATTCGATTTTAATAACAAAGGTTACACACTTGCAAATGATATCATTATAACAAATAAAAATTAGTTTGAAATAAACACAAAAGAAAGTTGTTGAAGTTTTACTCTGTTCGATTCCTGAAAAATCACGAAATGTTTCTTGCTTTTTGTTTAGAAACAGTAAAATGTTTCTGTCAACAATTGTTTCCAACTGTAAAATAATATGAGCTGTATTTCGTGGGGAAAATTAGGCATTCTGTTCAAAGTTGTATAAATTGTTAGTAACTTCTATTATTCCGCTTAAAAAATTTAACTTTTAATTCCCTGCAGGAAGTGCCGGATTATATCACAGAAAAATTGTAGTTGTAATTTTAATACTCAAATTTGCCTTTAATAACGGTATTTTGAAAGTGATTAGTGTACTGAATTCTATCAAAGCTCATTCTTTCGAAGAAAAAGGTAAAACGTATTTATTTAAAAAAATCCTACTTTAACTAATTTTATTTAATGGCGACTGCATGCAATTGCCCATACCGGAATATAAGCATTGAGTCCTAATTTAAATTCTCATAAGATTCATCGATATGATTTTTTTTTCATATTTTTTTATTTTCGTTTTTTTTTTGTTCATTCAATAAATTTGCTGCCTTGTTATTTTCCCTGAAATATGGAATAAAACTTTTTACTATATTTTATATAAATTAAATTTAATTACTATTTATTTAAGAAAAATTTCAAATGGTTACTTTATATGAAAAAATTTAGCTTTTTTGAAGGAAATATCTAACTTTTTCCTGTCTTTCCCTGGCAACACTGGTTGCACAGCAAATACATTTGTTATCAGACTGACATCAGTATAAATAGTCTTATACACAATTCGTTATTTTTAATGGTAAATTCCGGCAATAAAATGTTTACTATGATTTAAAATTAAAATTTCGAATAAAAATTCGTTAAAAAGTTCTATAGGTAGCAGCTTAAGCGAATTGACTAAACTTA
The DNA here is from genome assembly GCA_916610165.2 of Gymnosoma rotundatum. Taxonomy (NCBI): domain Eukaryota; kingdom Metazoa; phylum Arthropoda; class Insecta; order Diptera; family Tachinidae; genus Gymnosoma; species Gymnosoma rotundatum. Next base: position 36,134,562 of record OU744336.1, on the reverse strand, counting down.
TATGCACCGACCAATCCTCTTAATAAAAAAAATCTTTCAGAAAACGAAAAATGTTCGTAAACAAGTTTATTTTTGTTGGAGAATGATAAAAATCCCATTTTTAAACCAAATATTGCGCTCTTCTTGAAAGGTCTCTAGACATGTACTTAACATTTAACGTTGGTTACTCCTCTCCTGCCTGCTGACTTATTTTGTTTCTGCTCCACAAAGACAGCAACTACTTTATTAAGTTTAAATTAAAATACAGCCAATATTCCATGTATATCATTGGAATTATTATTTTTAACATTTATTCATCCTCACACAACATCTAAACTAAATACAATACTCTCTTTTGAAAAAAGGAAACTCCGATAGAGAGTTGAGTAGTGGCTATTTAGAGAAAAAAAAATGTCTACAAATCAGTGTCTTCTCTGAATAAGTTATATGAAAAAAAAATAACTTTTTTCTGTATTTTTAAAAATATGTACATATGTAATTACATATGATTCTAGAAAAGTAAACAAATTTTATTTCGATCCAAAAATAACATCAATAATAAAAAATACTTTTAAATTTTAAATCTCACTGTATATACGCCAACATGTGTACTAACTTATCTTTAGCTGTTTATGTGTTGAATGTATGGATGTATGTTTATATGCAGATTATTTTACTTTAGCTGCCAATGATATTGCTGATGTTTGTTAAGTTATATTATCTATAGTGTTTATGTGGTGTGTATGGCTTTTAATGTATAAAACTCTTAAACAGTTTATATGGTTTTTTTATAGTTTTAAAGGATGTCTTGGAAATTTCTAAAAATAAATTTTTAATGCATGTGTTACTACGAGGGCTGCTCTACATATTTCTGGCCTAATAGTGAAAATGCGAATATTTATAATCAAAAATGGTTTTATTGTTTTTCAAAGTATTCTCCAGCATGATTTATACACTTTTGCATGCGCTCAAACCAGTTGTCGAAGCACTTTTTCCACTCCGATTGAGACACCTCTAAAACATGGTGTTTGAACACTTCAACAGCTTCTTCTGGCGACGAAAATCGTTGGCCACGCATTTTTTTCTTGATGTGCGGAAACAAGAAGAAGTCATTAGGTGCCAAGTCAGGGCTGTACGGCGGATGACCCATTAATTCGACGTTTTGGCCGGTCAAAAACGCTCTGTTTTGAGCCGATGTGTGAGAGCTCGCATTGTCATGGTGTACAATGATTCGTCTTCTCTTGTTGGTTTTTCGAATTTCTCCGATGACTTCAGGCAAACAAATTGTAGTGTACCACTCAGAAGTGACCGTCCTACGTTGCTCAAGCGGAACAGTCGCTACATGACCAGTTTTGCCGAAGAAACAGGCGACCATTTGCTTCGATTGCTTCTTCCACGAACAACTGTCGTTGGATTTTGCTCGTCTTTGAAGACCCATACGGTCGATTGTTGTTTCGTTTCGGGCTCATACGCATAGATCCATGATTCGTCACCTGTGACGATCTTATAAACGTCTTTTGAAGCACCGCAATCGTACTTTTGCAACATTTCTTTGCACCAATCGACACGAGCCTTTTTTGAGCGACTTTCAAAGTGCGCGGGAGCCAACGAGAACAAACCTTTTTTACGGCCATGTGTTCATGCAGTATCGAATGTATGCTGGTGGAAGAAATGTCCAAGGATGTCTCTATCTCTCGGTATGTTGCATGTAAATCTTGCATTATGAGTTCACGCACGGCATCAATGTTCTCTGGCACATCAGAGCTTCGGCCACGATTAAATTCATTATACCAATTTTTCACAGTGCTATAGGATGGTGCTTCATCGTCATACAAAGATTTAAGTTCATCAATGCACTCTTGTCGTGATAATCCAAGTCGAAAGTTGTGAAAAATGATGGCACGAAAATGTTCACGAGTTAATTCCATTTTTTTCTATATTAATTTTTTCAAGTCACTGTAAACAACACAAATAATGGTCGTGCGTCAAAACGTTTTGAGTACGATTATGCTTAAATATGACAAACTTTGCAATGGAAATGTCAGATTGCACTTGGCAGCACTTAGTGTTGCCAGGCCAGAAATATATATATAGCAGCCCTCGTACTTATGCATTTACACTTGTACGTACATTTATTTTAAATATGTTAGTCAAAACATTTTTTTTAGTATATTTGTTTTATTTTAATAAAAAAAATTTATAATAACGAATTTTGCAAAATATTTGCAAAATGAATTTAATATGAAAACAAAAAAAAACATTTTAAAGTGCAACTTTATAACATTTACAATATATTTTGTATATTTTTTTAATTTTAATTAATGTGTCTTTTAATTTTCATATTGCATTACATGTCATTTTATTGGATGATATTGTTATTGTATTATGTTATAAAAGAATTATCGGAATATGTTAAGCAAGAAAAGTATAATCTTAAAATATATTAAAATGAATCTATTTTCGCCTGTTTCGGATATTTTGAGCACATTGGGTTAAAATGTAAAACTATTTTAATTGTTATTACTACAATGTCTTGTCTATGAAATCGTGTTAGCTAAACCTTTGCAATTTGTACAGCTACTTCATTTTTACTTTAAGAACTTCCAACATGAAACTACAGGTTAAAATGTGTCTCTATAGAAATGTTTTATTCACGTTTATAGTACTATTTTTAATCCTTACTGACAAATACTTTAAGCTAATATATAGCATGATAATGGTTACCAAAAGAAAGCATAAATCCTTAAGGTACCGTAAACCAAAACTGTCGTAAAATGAGACGTAGATTTAAAGTAAAGTAAAATATTATAAAACTACCAATTTTTTTTTTTTGGTTTTCTAGAAATGTTTTTCCTAAAAAAATAATCTATACACATATCAAAAATATAAGAGGATCATTTCTGTACATAAAATATTTATTTGGTCTAGATAGTAAACGATATGGGAGCAAAAAAAAAACACATATTTTTAGAATGCTTGTTTGTGTTCGCAACACGTTAACCCTTTACGGCGCAAGAACGCCAATTTTGTTAATTTTTGGTTAATAGTTTATAAATAGGCTATTATTATTATTGGAAAAGTTTTTTATTAATAATTAAGGTAATATTTATTGAAAATAATTATATGTTGCAGAAATGCAACATTGCAGAAATAACTCTAGAAAGCAGGTTGAAATTAATGAGTATGAAAATTTTTAAAACAGTTGTTCTGCTTATTTAGCACAAACTAATCCCGCATTTTTCGCAAGATGTTTGCGTTTAGCCTTTGCATTCTGGAAATGTGCATCTCATCCGTTTATCGACACAAACTGGCCAGTGGCCATTTTGGTCGAACCTGACATCTGTCGGAGGAACGTGTTGAGCCGACCCTTTTTTCTTTTTATTTTGAATGAGATACTTAACATCACTTCCACGCTTCGTACGATTCACAGTTTTATATTTGCATAGCTTCTCAGCAATACGTAGTCTAAAGTCTAAAGCAGAGTTGAGAGTTTTGCTGGTATTACACTTTTCAGCTTGTATTCTCCTATATAAAAGCCATTCTCCTATATAAAGCCATGCTGGATGGATTCGAATATAATTTTGTGTGGAGGTCCCTTATAACTTTGGTTCAAATATAAATAGAATGGAAAATAGAGATACGAAAGTAAAGGGAACCGATTTTACCGGTAAAATGGTACTAAAACAAGTGTCAGCACATTTTAAGTTTGCAGATGAAGAATGTTTAACACTGTTTATACACATTTTTTTAATTCAAAATTTTACGAAAATTAGAAATGAAACGCTGACGAAGTCGCCCATTCTCTAGTTTAAGGATATTAATTATATTGAATAAATTTCTTTAGGGTGACTATTTCGCTTCCTTACTGAATATGCTGTAGATAAAATTAAAATCTATACGAGTATAAATTAAATAATTTAAAAAGGTAAATTAGCTTTTTCTTTTTATATTCACTTTAAAATAGTCTAGAGAAAGGAAACATTTTTTTTTAATCAAAAGCCTTAAGGATATCTGAAAAACAAACATTATTATTTTTAAATTTCACTTGCTTTTATAATTAATGGTTTTTGTTTAAATGATTTTCTAACGTTAATTTGAAAAGTATTGCTGTGTCTAATAGGTTAAACCGAATTACTGCAAAATTTTTATTTGTGCCTTCAAAATTCGAAAAAACATGCAAAAATAACAGAAAAAAATATTAAAATTACTGTTCAACTTCAGTAGCTTTAAATTATCTAGTGTTGGAAATTGTAAATAATGAAAATTAAAAAAAGTTTTTAAGTAAATAAGTCAAATTAACTTAAACTTATTTAACTATACTGGTCTTTTTTAAATCGACATTGATTTATTTGATTCTAAAAACTATATTCACTTTTACAAAAACAAATTAAATAATTTCTACAAATTTTTTTCAAGTCTGCATGCTTTTTATAAAATAAAGAAACCTCCAGTAATATCAACGCATAACTAATTTCCTTTTTTTGTTTTGTCTTGACATATTTTAGTCACTATAGATGACATTAAACAACATTTTTCACCAAAAAAAAAATTTTTTTTTTGCACATTTAAATAAAATTAGTAAATTTAAATAATGAATGAAAACTATTTAGACTTAACAATTTTTATCTTTATAGTTTCATTAATTTTTTCGTTTATAATACCTATTAAATTTGTTGCAATGTACTAAAAACTGAATAAAAAAGAACTTATTGAAAAATGTTGCAACTATTTGATATCTATCTCCGATATTATTAAATTAATTTATTTCAAAATATTTTAACCAAGTAGTTGCAGAACATATTAGTAAAAGAAAAATATACATTTTCAATAAATATCATGAAATTTTATTCGTTTTGCTTTAGCTTTTTTACTGTTTCACCATAGAGAAAATTAGAAAATTTAAACACATTTGCATATAAAGAAAGAAATTAGAAAAATAAAAAATGAAAAAAAAACAACAAAAAAGAACTAATTAGTATTTACAAAATTTGTTTCTGTTTAATGCATTCTTAAATTTGTATCAGAACATAAAAGACATTTATATTTATAGAAGCAATTACCAGTTTAACTATCTGATACAATTATTAATGATGATACAAAGGCACAAGCACGAATCATTCTTGTTACAAGAATTTTGTACTTGAGCATGTTAACATGTATGTGTTAGAGTGCTCAAAAAAAAATGAGAGATATTCTAACAAAATCAAAAAAATGTTTACCAACACTTTTTGATTATACTCTCATATTCGTATGCAACATTGTACTAGAGAACAACTTGTGTTGAAAAGTTGTCATTGTGTTATTGTGGTTGAAGTGTGTTTGTGTTCTTTTGCATTTTTTTGTTATTATATTTAAGTACGCATACATATGTATGTATGTATGTATGCAATATGAGTGTATGAGTATTTTTAAATTTACCGGTACTATTGCAAATATGAAACATAAACTATCTCACACAATTGTGAATCTTTATGGCTGATATTCAATGCCAGATACACATTTGCCATCAACAGTGTCCAGAAATAAAATTTAGATAAACTGAAATAAAAATTAAGTTGAAATTTTTAATAATCTATAATTCCCCCATATTTGAGCGATTCTTTTAATTTTTAAAGTGTTTTTTTTAAACTTTCTACAGCAGACATATTACTTTGGCCGTGTGAACATCAGGCAACTATTAGTTCAACATTTCACTTTAGGTATTTATAATTGTTATGAGAGCGAACTAGAAAATCACAGTATATTAAGTTTCAAAAAGTAAGGCTATAAATGTGGAAATTACATTACCATTGGGACACCCTTCATTTCACTAAATTTTCATATATAGCTGAATAAGACGTACAAACTGGGGGAAATTTCAATTGTCTGCTGTGGTTTAAAAAACTAAACACCCTTTATATTTTAGTTCTTGTACTTGTGGCAAAAATGAAAATACTTAAACTTAAAATGTCTGCCTATTGCGGCTTAAAAACAAAGCCACGTACTTAACGATCAGTTCACTATTGGGACACTACTCATGTTTGACGAGTCTGGCTTAGCAGTATAAAAATATTTGTTTGAATTTTAAGTAATTTTCAGGACAACCTTTACTTTTCAGTTAATAAACTTCTGTTAAAAATTCAAGAGTGTGTCTATTACGGTTCCAGAGATCGAGGGCTGTAATAAACTGACATACTGTCAGACGTTGTTGTGAAAATAACAAGATTACGTTTTCACATTTTGTGTACGTAGAATTGCCAGATGGCCTAGAATTATCTAGATTGTCCAGTTGTGCTTCGTGTTACTAGTGAAAATAAAATGTGTCCAGTTAAGAAAGAATTTCTTTATTTTGAAAGAGCAACATTTTTGTTAAATATTGTTTTTATTTATTTTAATTAATATTTTTTACTGAAAAAACAATATATGTCTTTTTCTTTCACAACTATTCCTGCGAGTGTATAATCAACACTGATTAGTATCTTTACTTTGTACATCATAGACAATTTATAGCGAAAAAAAAAATCGTTTTAAATTTAAAACAATTCCTTTTGTTATAAGTAATTTATTGGACCTTCCAAAAGTTTGAGAAATATCAAATATAATTGAAAAGAAGAGAAGCCTTTGATAATTTGTCGAGAGATATTCTAATTGATAAGATATGGTCCATCTGTTTTTTTTTTGTTTTTTTTTTTTTTTGTTTTAAATGCGATAAAAATACAATGAAATATCTATATAAATTGCTCTCAGATTTTCTTTTCATATCAATCAGCAATGCTTTTTGTGAAAGGACTATTAGTATTTCTAACAAATCTACGCTCACAAGAAAGGAAAAGAATGTGTTTCGACCTAATAAATGCTGAACTCTTAATTAGATCAAATTTTATTGAAAGATTTAATAAAACAGTTAACAGTTTCTAAATATAAAAGTATAAAAAACATGTGTTAACAAAAATAGATATTATACATGTTTTGCGATTGAAATTAAGATATAAGTGCATTTGAAATATGACGGAAGACAGCATTGTAATTGTTACGTTTCTTTGCTTTTGTTATTATCATTAATATTATTATTTTTCTTAAAGAAAAATTTAAAAAAAAATTTGTGTTTTTAAGTAAAAATTACGCAGTTATTTTGTCAAAATCCAGGTGAATTTTTTTCATTGTCCAGTTTTTACTTTTGGTATCTGGCAACCCTATGTCTACAGTACCCCACAACCCCATAAATATTTTAGTTTTTTTTTAATATGTTTTTGAATTACAACTAAGGTAGAATTAAAACAAAAATAATTAGGAAATATACAGTAAATATAAGTTCATGTAACACTTTTCAAACCATTTAATATTCGATCGTCACTGTAGATACAACTGCAATAATAAGGCCAACCACAATAACAAGATAAAAAAGCGTTACCAGTATCCTTTTTATTCAAACTGTCATACAACTTTGGTCATAATTTTTCGTTTGGTTATGGGTAAAAAAAAAAAAACATTTTGTGTAGTACATGTATGTTTTAAAATACATTAAAAAATACTCGTTCCGTATTTCAGTTTGTTTTACTTGTTTGTCTTTTTTTCATGTTGTCCTTTATGCATCATAACTCATAGAATTTTCAATAAAATCATTGAATGTCCTCAAAATAAAAAGAAAAGTAAAACAAAAAAATAAATAAAAACAAATCGATTTATTTATTTATTTTTTCTCAAACTTAAATTTAAAATGATCCAAAGTATTTGTGGTGACACAGCCAAGTAAAGCTTGCATACGCATGCACATATTTATTCTTCAATTTCAATTTAATTTTTAAACATTTACTTAAAAATTTAGTTTTATTGATATTGACAGAAAAAGTTACATTGTATTAAGTTTAACAAAAAACACAAAATAAAAACTTTTAACTTCACCTTCACACAGCCACATACAATCAAATACGTCTAAGTTATATGTGTGGGTTTGTAAGTTTAAGTGATGTGTTAGATTTTTGATGTTTTTCTTTCATTTCTTTTTCCGATTTTATTTGTATTCAATGTGTCAAACAATCAGCAACATTGTTAGTGAAAGCGACACATCACATAAACTCGTTGATCGTCATCGTCTATTGAAAATGAACACGTTCGCACTAATATATTAACGTTCATATTTATTGTCAGCATAACGAGGGCATTTCAAGAAGTTTTTATTTGTTTGTATTTTTTGCAAAAAATTTGGAAAGTTTGTCCTTTCTTGAATTATTGATTCAACAAAGTTCTATACAAAATTTGTTAGAATCCACTGGTAAGCTATATGAGCATTATCTAAATAACCATACGTATAAGCTTTCCCCGCAACAATACATTTCATTTTTGAGTTGTAAATAATAAATATGTCATGAGAATTTATTTATTATTAGCTGAGTCTATGGAAAAAAATCCTTACAGACTGATTTTTTTGCAATTTAATACATTAAATTGAATTACACAAAAATTGCATTTCAATTAGGTATATAAAAAAAATTAATTGTTAAAATTGCACAAAATTCTTCTAAATGGGTCATCGTTGGTATAATTTTGGCGAACAAATTGAATATAAATTGTTTAAAAATTTTTGGTTGGACGTACAGGAATGTTGATGTATAACTTTTAAAGTAGGAAGTCCGAACAACCATATCCCATAATTAAATTAAATAAAAGGGTGACATTTAACATAGTTCTTTGGCATTGCAGAGATGGTAGGCCAATTTGAGCAAGTCTGGTTTTATATGTCGGTAAATTGGAAAAATTTTTAGGGTACACATTTCGCAATCCCAATACAGGAATTGTTTTTGAACAGACTCAATTTTATTACAACGGACCCATATTCTAAAATTGACCATACGAAAGATGTATATAGCTGCATGGTGATGTAAATATCACTGAATTCCCTGGGCCACCGTTTGATGATATTATTTAATTTAATAATTTAATAATAAATATTGATGTTAAAATTAAAAATGTTAACATTCTTGATGATACCTGGCGATGCTGCTTAAATAACGAAATACCAAAAATTAAAATTTTAACAAAACTTTATTTAATTAGTAATATAAGGAGATGGAAGAGAATGAAATCTAAAATTTATTAAACAAAAAAATTATCAAGACATTAAACTGTTAAAAACAAAATACTGCTGAACACTCACGAATGTTTGCATTATAAAAACGGAATGATGTTGGCACAAAATAAGGCACTGGGTAGAGTGTCAGCGTATTGTTCTGATTCCGAAAACAAATGCGTAATAAACACTTTCTGTATTCTGTGCAAGTTTCAAGTGTCAAGGCACATGAATGGGCTGGCTGAACCCATTCTTGTTCATAGCCGCACATCAAGGTGAAATTAAATGTTAAAGGGATATTATATTCAAATCATAATGCATCATGCATGCAAAGAAGGCTTCCTACCTTCAATTAAAATACTGCAATAGTGAGATCTTCAAACAGCCTTCATAAACGATTTCTGGAAATAACCTGCAACTCGACTTTTCTCGAAGCATATCAGAGTTTTTATAATACATTGACATCTAAGCCGTCTTGCCATAGTGTTAACTTTTTCTTAATAAAGAGTTTTAAAGAATTCAAATAATTTTGCACCTTCTAAACAAAATTCATTTGGCTTTTAAATACGAATTTTTTATTTAACTCTAGGGTCCTGCTCACTTTTTCGATTCGTACTCGTAAGAAAACAAGTTCAAAACATAGCGTATACATACAAATCGAATGATTTTCTTTTCGAAACGAAATACAGAGTAACCCCCCTGGATATGTTTCCCAGCAATATAAAACGGGCAAAAATGTACCCCTTTTTAAGTGTATAAAATATTAATATTTTGCTTAACTAAAATTTTTTCGATATATAACCAAATGATAAAGAGGGCAGTAAAAGTTAATTCAGGAAACAGCATAATGTATTGCATTTTTTGAAACGCTACTCATAATTTTTGATATCATTACACTTCAATGTATACTGAATAATTATTAATTTTTGTAGTTTTGTGAGAAACATTAATTTATAATATAAACTTACCTACATCTGCTTATACCACTTTACGCTTTAATGTTCCTTTAAATAAGCCATTTTGAAAGCAAATTGTCAGTAGCATACTTTTAGGATTCATCATATACTTCTTTACTGACCAACGATATCCGCTACAATATGTATATATATAATAGAAAAAATCTGTTAGCAACTTTTATCTATACCTTAGCAGCAGTCAAAACCATATAAAACTTGTAACTTAGATTGAACATACCACATGTACACACTTAAATATGTATGTACATACTGACAAATGCACATTTACAAAGTTGAACAAAGTTAAACATTTACAAATCTATAGAAGCAAGTGTGTATATACGTCTTTATTTGTTCATACATTCTTATACTTAACAAACATACTTACGAGCATGTATCAGTACATATGTTGTCAATATCTTTTGTGATATTGCAACCGACTGTTCTATTGCAAAATTTCGAATAACAAGAACAGCAACAACTACAAGAGCCATCGATACAACAGCAATAACAAAAGCCACCGACAATGGCAAACAAATATGTGTGTATACACACACATACAAACACAGCAACTTGCACTCGCAAAAGAAAGGCACAACTTTGCCATATCAACAACATCATTCTCTTTAAAGTTGAGTACACACTTGTATTTGACACGACAACGAAGATTGCTACAACAACAAAAACAGCAACAATTGCAACAAATACTAAACGCTAAGACCAGGCAGGTCAATTTATTTTAGATTTCTTTCATCCTGCTTTTCAATAAATAAATATCTACTTACAAACAATTTTTATACGTCATTGTTTATGTATGAATGGATATGAATTTGTGCAGATAGTTTTTTTTTCTATTTTTGTAAATAAATGAAAGAAGAAAAAGACATTTTGACTGCAGTAAAAGTTTATCAATCATTTAAAAAGTAAATTGCTTAGAAAACATGCTTAAGACATGTTGAACAAACAAACACACACCGTAGTGTAAATGTGAATATAAGTATTTGAGACATTGTTGCAGTAGCGATTAAGCTAAGACATGCATGACTGTTTAAATATGTGATTTGATTTTCGTTTAAAATCGTTAGAGAAAGAATTTGTTTTCTTAAATATTTCCACCCAAAATACTTAATTTGAAATAAATTCAATATTTTTTAATTAAATAAGGTAACAATGTGAAGGTTTTCTTTATTTTAGTATATTGTAGTTCATGTTGGTAATTTTTATACCCTTTAGCACAAAAATTGGAAAAGTGTGTATCTAAGTTTGTCAATTCGTTTGTAATTTCTACAATATCCATTTGGGATCCCGTAAAATATATATTGTTCTAATGCATAGCGAAAACGATTGACCGATGTCCGTCATTTCGCCATTCCGTCTGTCAGTACGTGTTAGTGGTGAATTCCATTTTGTTAAGGCACTAGATCAAGTAGAAAAAATTTAAACACGCCAAATGATCAGACATAGTGTCGAAGGAGGTGCTATTGCAAATAAGCAAAAGCTGTCAATCTCCTTTGAGGCAGCAGGCAAGACACCACGTTGCCTTTAATTTTTACATATCATTTGGAACAATGCAGTAACTCCAATCAAAAAAGGAAATATATGGGATGGCGAAAAAGAATTAAAAAATAAAAAAAAACATCAAGTTAAAATATTGGCGCTCGCCCATATTTTCCAAATTATGGGCCTCTGAACTTTTCATATAAAGGTACGACTGTGCACCATATTTTTTAAGATAATCATTTAAAAGCATTTAAAAGCTGTTGAAGAGATCTTTAAGGCAATACTAAATTTTGTTTAAAAATGCTTAACCCATTAAGAGCCGATTACATTTTTATGGGAAATTATATAGGACTTTTCTCTAATTTTTTTAATTCTCAGTCAATATTTGTATTTTTTTTTTGTTGATTGGAGTTACTGCACTATATAGGGTTTACATGTAATTGTAATTTGAAATAGAGTTCCTTTTTTCACCACTATTTTCGATGAATGTTAAGTTACAGGCGGTTTCAGCTCAAGAATTATTCAGCTTATTAACAATTCATTCACCGCGATTGCTTAACTTAACTATATTTATTTATATTTAAGGTTTTGTTGGGGTTGGTCTATTACGATCTATATCAGATTATTATTTTTTTAATATTTTATTAATATTTTTTAAATAAAATTATTTAGTATTAAAAATTAGTAATTTGATTTTTCTATTATTAACTTCAGTGAGTTCTACATTTAGTAACTTTGATAAGAACACTTTCTTACGCAAGACTTTATAAAATTTAATTTTCTGCAAAAATTATTTTATTGATGAACTGTTTGATTGACTGTGCTAATGGAGGTAACAAATATTATACGCTATTTCTTCGTGGTAGATTAAAAATTATAAAATATCTCAACTATTACTTTTACGATAGTGAGAGATTTAAAGGTGAATTTTAAATAGTGAAAACTGTTAATAAAACGACAAGCAAAAAACAAATAATCTTATATACAGCAAACCAAAATGCATAAACTGCCATAAAACCGATTATTTCCTACACAGAAACGCATGATAAGACAAAGCAATCATTTGCGTAACCCTGTTGTGTTAAGTAATAATTATATTGTTACTAAAGTAAGATCTGGCAACCCGTGTTGTTGTTAACAGTATGAGAGTGGTGAATAAAGTTGCTTCCGCTAATGGTGTGTATAGAATAATATCACATTCAGCGTTGCCGCTTTGGTCCAATCGGACCAAACTTGGTAGTTTTTCGTTTTTAAAAAACAGTTTGGTAGTTTGGTTGGTTTGTTGAATTTTTTTCAATTTTTGGTAGGTTTTCCTCCTGTAGCAATTTTTTAGCATAGTAAATTTTTCATTTTAAAAATTCAGAATATAAAATAAAAAAAATGTAACTTTTAATAAAATAAACAATAACTTTGATAGTGTTACCACAATTTTCAAAAACTGTTTTGGGTGTACTAAAAAACATCTCTGCTTATTTGCATAGAGATGATTAAAGCTATTTTATGAAATTGAAATTAACAATATTTTTGAGTGAAGGTTTATTTTCATGTGTATGTATTAAAAAATTAATAGACAAAATGGAAAAGTAAGTAAACTTTATTAATTCTAAATATGTATCTATTAATTACATAAATATTTACTAATATTGCATGTATTTTTTCCGATTTTTATCAAAAACTGCAAAATTAAATGAAAATAATATAATTTCAGAAACGATATTCCATCAACCAGGTAGAACCACTCTTAAAATTTTAGTTTTAAAACATTTTTAAATAATATAATACTTTTAGTGAACATTGTAAAGAAACAGTCAAAAGAAAATTTAGAACCGAATGGTTGAGCGAATTTGATTGGCTCCAGGAAAAGGATGGGTGTTCATTCTGCATAGTATGCTCTAAAACTATTTTGAAATCAATGAATTATATGTGATATTTTTTGTATTTTAAATTCTTTTTGTTTTTTTTTTATCTGTATACATTTTGTATACACATACATACATCCGTTATTTTATTATATTACTATATAAGCCAAAATAAAAATTTTGATTTTATTGAAGAAATGCCTTTTAAAATTTTTGGTAGGCTGTTAACGATTTTGGTAGGATTTTTGAAAATTATTGGTAGGAAGTAAATTTCTTGTGGTGCAACGCTGATCACATTATCTATCGAAAGCTGAGCAGTCTCAATGGCTGCGTTGGAAAAATAGCCACAGTGGTATTTGCAATCAAAAGAATCCGTATGTTTGTTCAAAAAAGGGAAAACGTTACAATATGGTAATGAAGGGCTAAAGAGGTATAAAGTCATGGTTGTAGTACTAAGGCGCTTCTATTTTAAGGTATTCTCTTTTAACATAAATAACTAATACTACTGCAGAGAACAGAGAATAATAGCAGACAGATCGTTTATAAATAGATTTAGCAGTATAAGATCTAGATGTCTACCCTGAAGATAACCAGTATATACTTTAGATCTCCTTTAAACTGACATCTGAGAACATAACTTCAGGACTGTAATACTATATTATTTAATTTGTTAACTATAATATCGAGGTTTTCTTCATAAAATACTTTACAATTATTTCTGTTTTTTTAAAAAACCCATCATTGCATCTGTGTTACGTATTACATCAAAACCGTGTAATATCTAAACCTATTCTTGCTGTATTCGTTTTTGTTTTTCTTTAAAAATTATTTTTCTTTTTCTTTATGAAATAGTCTCACATTTGCTTGGAACTAAATAAAAACATAACTCTCTTTTCGTTTTAAATTTGTATAGACTTATAACACTGGACATCAAATTTTTATGTAAATAATTACTTTAAACGTTACAATACCATTTAATTTAAGTGCTATAACCTAAGAAAGATCTATTATTTATTTTTTACGCTTTGAATACAATTAAATGGGAGTTTAAAAAGTCAGTTATATTCCGTTTTCCTTCATAATAAAAAAAAACTGCCACTTTTTTAATGCCATTACAAAAAATAGCACTCCATTTTTATATTCTTCTTTCATTTTGCTTTCTATATAATTTTGAACAATTTTCACTTATTTCTTAGTATTTTTATTTTGGTGGGAATTTTTTTTTTTCTAGAAAATTAGTAAATATAAAAACTGTTTTATATTACAGAGCACGCTCACGTAGATTACTTCCGCCGACGATTTCGAACAAATTTGTTAAGCAAAGAGATTGAGAGGAAAAATAAGTTTTTACAAAAATAAAAAAAAATAAACACCATAAAAATATAAAAAGAAATGAAAACATTTGGAGTTGCAGTACACTCCCACTCCTGCAATACCAATTGCGATTATTGCATTTGATATTTGAGGTGCACCACGAGAAAATGTTAAAGCTTTGTTGCCGTTGTTACACTTAGACAAATTAAAGAGGAATTAATCATTTATAAAACCGATTTATTTAATGATGATACGGTTTAGTATATTAAAGTTGAACTTAATTTTATTTATTTCAAAATGCAGGTTATACAAGATCAATCAGAAATTTTAGAAGACCGTTTTTAACAATTATTAATTTATTTATGTTTTTGCTTTGTTGTCTTAGATCTAAAAATAAAACAGAACAAATTTCAGTTCACTAAACATGCTCGTTATTGATTATATCAGATACATTGATAAAATTAAACAGAGTTGCAAGTTTATAATTAATTTTTTTAAATTGGGAATATCCGCTCCTTTTTTTTTACCTCGGAAAAATGTTTCTTTTATTCTGCTTTCTCCTTCAAAGAAATATACTGAAAAGAATTTATGCATTTAAGTTTATGTTTAATAAAATTAAAAATACACAATGTCTAATTTTGTCGTATGGTCCATCGAACCTCTGAATAAATAATTTTTATATCTCTACTGTAAACAATATCAATTATCTTCGCATTTAGTGCATTAATGCTTTTTTTTGATATACAAGTAAAGGTGCTGCTCGTTACCAGTCAACGTGATTTTCAAATCACCGTTCTTTTAAATATTTATCGTGATCAGCGTTTGCTGTTCTTTTTTTATTCAAGCATACATTTTTATGTAGGATATATAGTATATTTATTAAGTAATATATTAAGCAACAGTAACCATAATGTAAAAGGTATTGCAATCTCTACATTGAATGCAACTGTAAATAAATTTGGCCAAAAATAAAAATTCCGGTAACACTAATAATAGGTTAAAATAAAGTTTATTATTTAATAAACAAGGAAAATAAATATATGTAGTTATTTTTAACTAGCAGCAGCCAGCAAATGCTATACAGTAATGAATTGGACTTATGAAAGAAATACACAAAGTAAAATCAAATTTAAGTTTTTACGTGTACAAATAAAAAATAACGTTCTTGCGCGAAGCTGTTACTTGATAAACTCAGTCACTGTAGTGACCAGTGATTTTTTAATCACAGCGAATATTGCTCACCTGTAATGTCGATAGAAGAATTTTCTTGTAAGGACCGGACGGACCGTGGCGCTTACATAATAAAGGGTATCATCCATTATAAGCTGTTTAAAATGGATGGATGCAAAAATGTATAAATTGTGCTAAATACTGCTATTCCTTTTAAAGAAGAAGCATTGAAAGGAAATCGGTCAAAACATGCAACCAAACACGAGCGAATAATTTTTCATTGGGATAATGGTACGCTTATTGTAAAAAGGGCTTCCAAAAATAGCTTAAATATTTACCTTGCTGATTAATATAAATAAACATTAATTCTTGTTCGATATTCTAGCTGGATAAGTCTTCTCTTCGGAATAGGGACTTTTTATTTTAGGACAGAAAACAGAAAGAAAACTAGAATGTGTTAGGTTCTACCTGAACTTCGTTCAGACTTTTAAGAAAAATAGAGGAAAAAAGTTTAGTGATTTACATTGCACAAATTTTTTCCATTTCGTATATAAATGCTAAATAATTTATGGTCTTCAACTCAAGGATTACGAAAATTATTCAATAGTCAATTATAAAACAAATAAACAAAAATATGCTTGCCTTAAAAAAATAAATTGCGTTAAAAAAACGACATTTTATTTGTATTTCAATTAGTTTTGAATTGTTAAAATATTTTTCTGTTTTTTGTTAAATTTCGATTTTTAATGTAATAAAGTTTTTTAAATTTTTGATTTTTTACATTTTATCAAAACTTAATATTTTATTGAAATATCAACAGTTAATTAAAATTGCGATTATTTGGTAATCTAAAGTTTTTTGTCTGAATCTTTTGTTTTTAAAAAATTTTAATTATTTAATTATATAAAATATTTGGGTAAAATTTATATTTTTTTTTCGAAATTTTAGTGTGTTATTTTAGTGTAATTTTTTAACACGAAATTGTGTTTTTTTTTGTTTTTTTTTTTAATACTTTCGGTTTTCACAACACCGAGAAAAGAAGATAGGAAAAAAACCAAACGTCATCTGACAAACGTAAGGAAAACAGAGCAGCTTGCCTTTTTAAACATATCTCCAGCCTTTATGGACTGAAATTTCTGAAAATCTATAGCACCTCTTTTAAAACGATGCCAAAAGGATTGGCGGTTTTGATATGGCTGTTTTCCGTTGGTGCCTTGCCGATACAGACTTCAATTCGGTCAATTGACTGCTGCATGTACAACATTCACAATATATATGAATGATAAAATTATACATTTCGCGTCTGCCTGTGATGAACACAAATAATAATAAAAAAATAATAATAATGTAATAATATATGAAATAATGTTTTTAACTTTTAAAGTAAAACTTACCTTTAACTTAAAATTATACACACTATTGAGGGGTTGTGTATATTTCTCCTGATACTTGACCATTCTGAAGTTGTATTTTCACTAAAAGTCTAAGGATTATTAACAAGAATTATTGAACTTAAAATCTTATTGCCATAGTATGGGAGTTGATTTGAAATATGAATCAAATTTTTTCACTGTATATTCTTAAATATACCAACTATTATATGGATGTACACAAACTATATAAAAATACAAACAAATTCAGACTCTCATCAGCATTATCAACAAAATATAGCTGCAGTGTTGTTATTGCTTTTAATGCAATACCTATTTTTGTTCCTTCACTTATGCCATTTAAGCACAAACACACATACACACACGTACACAGAAATACTTACCACACTAATACAAAAACTTTTATAAATGCTTACATGTACAAGACTACATACGTATATATTTTTTTAAGTATACAGTAGGATACAATACAATTTTCTATGGTTGTGGCACTTGCAATCATTTAAACATGAATCACGTTTGATTCGCACGAATTACCTTTTATGTGAAATTGAAATTATAATTTTCGATGCCTTTGTATGTATGTGAAGGCAATGTATGAAAACGTTTTGTTGTGCTCTTTAATATGTATTAAAACCACATAATCACATACATACTAAAACGCACACACATAAATACACACAAATGCACTATTGAATACATTTACACATTGAATCAGGCATACAAATAATCCATAAAGACAGGAACAACGTTTGCATCCATGTTGCATTTGTAGTTGCAACTCTGGTGCAATATCATCATATGGGATATTAAAGATTCAATTTTGTGGTAATTGGTAAATGAAATATTTTTACTGTCAATATATTTAATTTGCGTCTTTATTTTGTTTTTGTTTTTTTATTTCTTCATTTAATTTGTCAATTTGCTTAAATGTTTGTTTATTTTTAGAGTTGAAAAACCTTTAATGGTGTTTTAACTAAAACAAAATTTAAAAAATTAAAATGCTTTACAAACGAAAGGTTGTTGCAAAGCAGGCCACTATAATTAAATTGAGTCAGAATAAATGGAAGAAAACTATAAGCTTTCGTTAACATTATTAAGGAACACAGTTTAAAATCTTTGTTTTAAATTACTAAATTACGTAAATGCTCAAATGTGTTATAAATGAAAACGAAATCTGAATTTTATTATCAAAGTTTGGAATAAAATAAATTGATTTGAACGATAATAATACAGGTTTATTGCAAGGATTATATGTTTTGTTTATATGATTTTTTTTTTATTTTATTAAAAAAAAATTTAAATGGCAACTTCTCAATCATATTTGACACTGGACAATCGCAATTAAACACATGAATATTCATACTGTTTTTGTTGCTTTAATAGTCTTTAATGTGAAAAAATTTTTTTAATAAAAAGGGTCCTGAGATCATCATTTAACACTTTACTAAAATAAGTGGGAATTTTATCGCTCGTTTTTTCTAAAATTGTTAAAAATTATTCAACAAATAAATGTAAGAGGTTCATAACCTAAAATTAAAATTTCAAAGTAAGGAACTCAGAATTATTTCAACGGAAACCATGACTTATTTCTTAATGTCCGCCAATCAAAATTTAAAACGAAAAACGCATTTATCTCGGTTTCGATTATTCGATTTCTTTTTCGATTTATTGTTGTGAATAGCAGTGCCCACGACTTCGTCTTCGTGTCAAATATAATTTTCTTAAAATTCATATTTAGAAAAATGTGTTTTTAAATATTTATTCCAGAGTTCTGCAGACAGTGTTAAAAATTTTCCATTTACAAAAATAAATTATGCAGACAACTGTTTAAGTACCATTATACAGGTAAAATTGGGTGTTACAATTCTATCTCTATTTTCTCTACGAAATGAATTTTTGTGTGATGCGAACACAGACAGACAGAAAAAAAATTTCAAAAATAGTTGTTTTGTATTTTTTATCAATTACTATCTACACCAACATAAAAATTTTCAAAAAATATTTCATGTCCAGAAATGTCCCCGTTACAGTTTTATTATATGTATAGATTCTGCAGAAAATTAAAAGATGCCATTAAAAATATTTGAAAAATATCACAAATTTACATATGATAATTTAAGAATTATAAAATAAATCTTTCGCTATATTGCAGCCTCAGAATTATGGCTTTTTTAAGAAAAATGTGCAATACGACAAAGCGCCAGATTATTGTCAATATATGTGTTCATAAGGTAAAAGAAAAACAGTTTGCTTTAAATTCAAGTTGTGGCATTTAGAAGAACGAACAGCCCCATTTACAATAGGAATTCTATTCTTTTATTCTCAGCTAAATCTATGGGCGATGCTGTTGACGTATTACAGAAATTATTGTTATATTTTAATATGAGGAGGTTACTATGTATCTGCCAAAAAGCACGGCTAAATTTTTTCTGCAACTATGTTTAACACTTATCTGTCATAGTTTGAAAAAGACTACCGAAGTTCTAAGAATTTAACGTGGAAGAAGAGAAGCTACATTTTTAAATAAAATTACAATTCAAGTGACACATTAAATTAGCTTTCACTTTAGCAATTTAAAAAAGAAAGAGCAAAATTTTTAGTCAATTATCGTTTATTTGAAAGTTTTTAATATTTTTTCTTAACACTTAACTCTTTGTTCGGCTCCCTTGTTGACATATTAAAGTTTTATTACACAATTCCAACTTTTTGCAAACTTCATCATTTTATTTTGGAAAATTTTAAATATTAAATTCACTAAAACGGAGGGGAAAATACCAAAACAAGAAGACAAGAAACTTTTTATATTTTTTTTCTTTTTGTGCTAAAGATGCTATTCAACTAAACAAATCTAATCTGCTTTTAGGAAAATAATCCCATGATGCTCATTAAAATCAACATCAAAGACAATGGTTCCCTTAAGGTTTCCTATTATGTACAACATTTTATTTATGTGTTAAGATAATTCTATATGAAGATGTACTCCCTCTCTCTCTCTATATACATATAAATGTGATTAGCTACTTTGTTGTAAATGTTAGTATGTATAAATGTGTTCTTACAAAGTTGCATATGAACACATGTTGTATTAAATGCTTTTTTTATACTCTGACCTTCAAAACAATAACCTTAACTATTACATTAGGGTAATATTCGCTGGCTATGTGTATGAATGACTTTTTTGCTTTATGAAACAACTGCAACATTTTTTGTTGTATAAATATAAAGGGATAATTTATAATTTTCTTACAAAATATTATTTGAAGGACCAAGTATTTAAAATGAAGAGGATATTTAAGAAATTGTTTTAAACTAGATGAATTAAGTTAAGGAAAATTTCCTTTGCCACTTTTGATGAATTAGTTGACTAAGAAGAATGAAAAATGAAAAAAAAAAAAACAAGTAAGAGTGGTATATTCGGCTATGCCGAATCATATATCCCCTACACCATCTATGTAAATGTAGTTTAGTGAAGTAACTCTAGTAAAAAAAAGCAAATATTAGGGCGACAGAGAATTAAAAAATAAAAAAAAATTTGGTACTGTTGATATATTATTTTACATAAAAATGACATCGGCTCTTAACGGGTTAAGTATTTTTTTTTGTTTAATTTTAGTATTTTTTAATAAGTTTTAAAATAATACCAATATTGATATTTTAAAAAATTTAAAAATTTCAGAGCCTCGTAACTCGGAAAATATGGGCTAGCGCCAATTGTTTTACTTAATGTTTTTTTTTTATTTTTTAATTCTCTATCGCCTCATTTATTCACTTTATTGATTGGAGCTACATTATTGTCCTAAATGACGTGAAAAAATTATAGGTAGACCTGATGTTTTGGCTGTTGCCTCGAAGGATATGGACCGATCATGCTGACTTCCAATAGTACTTCTTTCGACACTTTATCTCGGCAAACTTGATTTTAACTCTAACAACACTGAACGACCAATTTATATAAACCCTTTTGCCACCATTTGTGGTGAAGGGTATTAAAAATAAAGTCATTAAATAAATCAGATTTTAAATTTTAAAAGTTAATCGTAAATCTGCGGCGGTTAATTTAATTTATGAGCATAAATGTTCCATTTAACCAGTTGATAGTTACTGATTATTTGCTGTGTTTCTGTGTAAATCGTTTATAGAGTTTTTATTTTCTTTTTGCTTTATTAATTTAATGAAGTTCTCACGTAATCAATTGGTCTTTTGATATAAGACTCTGAGATTTTCTTTACAAAATTTGGGTAGAATCCACAGATGAGTTATATGAACAGTGGCGAAATGGCCGTA
The DNA here is from genome assembly GCA_916610165.2 of Gymnosoma rotundatum. NCBI lineage: Eukaryota > Metazoa > Arthropoda > Insecta > Diptera > Tachinidae > Gymnosoma > Gymnosoma rotundatum. Next base: position 36,113,060 of record OU744336.1, on the reverse strand, counting down.
TGGATATGCTCTCCGCGCAGTAATACATTTCATTTGTTGGTTTTTAATAACAAATATTTCATGAGAATATCATAAAATAATTGTATCTAAATGAGTTAAACACGATTAAAGTTAATTAAAATATTGTCCCACTTTTGTCTCAATATAAAAAAAAAAATTTATTTAATCCAACAAATAAAACGGTTCTTTGCTAAAAATACTCGTATCTATTTATTAATTGACTTAATTGGTCTATGTGAGCGTTTGTTAGTTTAGTGTCTGGCTGTTATTTCAAGTTTTTAATTTTAACTTTAAATAGAATTGTGGAAAAAGATAACTGTATTAACTAAACAAATGAGCTTGAAATTTGATTTTTATTTGAAATATAAATATGAGGTATTTTTCTACTCCTATACATACATACGATCATCAAACAGATCTGGGGGTTGTCAATTACATTTTGTAATTAATTACACATGCAATTACTTAATTAAATGTTATTGTAATTGTATTTCAACTACGATTACATTTCATTTTTGTAATTGAAATCTATTTTTTTCAATTACACATTACATGTAATTTATAATTGAAAAAATCCAATTACAAATTACATGTATCTGTAATTGAAAAAAACAATTACATAATTGAAATAAATTGAATGAATACTTCTTGAATTATATTTATTAAAAAAATATTTAATTACAAAAATCATCAATTACATGCACATAATAAACACATGAATAAGGCGTTATATTTAAATCAAACACAAAGCGCAGCAAATTATGCAACGAAAGGTATAAAACAAATAGATATGTATATATATAATAAACTAAAAATATAAAAATATACAAAATTTTTTAGTTGCTTTAAATAAAACCATTTTTCATCATTTTTATCTGTTAAGCTCTGTAGCCTAGGTTTTAAAATAATTTTAGCGACTGAAAAACCTTTCAACTGATGCTAAGATGTTAAGATTTTTTTTTTTTATTTATTTCAATAAATTGTACAATTTTTTTAGCTGTAAAGCTATTAAACGTTCAAAAGAAGTTTATTTTTAGAATTTTAAGTTACACTTAATATCTTTTAGAAAATAATTGAATTTTGTTCAATTACAAGTTATGATTATTGCCTTATTACAATTACAATTACTTTTAATTTATAAATAAAAATTTTCAATTAAAATTACATGTAATGTGTAATTGAAAATGTTGAATTACATATAATTGTAACTGATTTTAGTCCCAGATTTCAATTACAATTACTTGTAGTTTTTAAATGAAAATATTCAATTACACATTACATGTAATTGTAATTGTAATTGTAATCGATATGTAATTTAATCCCCCCAGGTCTGCCATCAAATATAATTGAAAATTTTAATAATACAAAATGTATATAATAAATAATTCAAGACTGATTTTACTTGAGACAATCTAAAATTAAGAAAATCTCATTGATATTTTAAACAATACCAACGAAATTTCAATGGTAATAAAAGTATGAGAAAAATTAACTGATTACTATAACAAAACTCACAAATAAAATTTAGTGCATTAAAAATATTTGCATTATGTTGTTTTTAGAAACTAAAAGAATTTACATAATTTAAAAACAAGAAAAGCGCAAAAAAATGTTTAGATTCGAAAACAGTACCTTTTTTAACTAGACTTAAACTATTTCTATTTTACCGTAGCCTAATATTAAACCAAATAAAGCAGTCCTGTGAATCATTGTCTACAGCAGAGAACTTTGGATTTTTATGAATTAGATTTTCCCCATCGCCCTTTAAAAAAAATTTTCACATACGCCAATATTTGTAACAAATTTCTTTATCTTGTTAAATTCTTGCAATTGTAAATCTTTTTAATTTTTATATATCTATTTAACAAAACGTATCCGTACTTAGTTCTATAGTTTATAGGTAACAATTATTACAATTGATTTATAAACTGTAGAAAAAAGCACCAAATATAAAAAATAACAATGGATGAAAAGCAGAGAGGAATTGATAACTCATACCTTAAAAAAAAAAACAAGGGGTATCCATTTTTTTTAAGTATTTAATCACTGGTTTATTGCATTTTTTTTAATATTATTATTAATATTCTAGTTTTGTTGTGAATTCGCTATTATTCTTAATTTTACCCATTTTTGTGTATGTGTTTTACAGGAAGCGGAAACCGCCATCACAGCCATGAATGGTCAATGGTTAGGTTCACGTTCAATACGTACGAACTGGGCAACAAGAAAACCGCCAAACACCAAACCAGATGGTAAGCATTAATGCATTTTAATTAAATTGTATCAAATAAAAAAAGAAATATTTTATAATAAAAAGAATACATAATAGAAAATTCATTCGTTCATTTATGTATTTTTAAATTTTATTTTTTTTAAGTTTTCTTTTTCAATTAAATTTATGAATGTCCATAATAAATCATTACAGCTAACAGCAAACCTTTAACATTCGATGAGGTTTACAATCAGAGTAGCCCCTCAAATTGCACTGTTTATTGTGGTGGCATGAATGGCACGTTGGCTGGGTTCCTAAGCGAGGAAATATTACAGAAAACTTTTTTACCATTTGGTGCGATACAAGAGATACGTGTGTTTAAGGATAAGGGTTATGCATTTGTTAGGTAAGTTTTATTTTATAATTACATTTAAGGTAATTTATGTTCTGAAAAATATTTAATTAGAATAAGTTTTTTCTTTTTTTTTTTTGGGAACTTGCCAAATACTTTTGGGATTTTGTTTTGCAATCATTTAGTTTTTTTGTTTTGTTATTATAAAATATAATATAATGAAATTTAGTTATTGCAGAGTTTAATAAAAATGCAGGCAAATTGTGTTATTTTGAACATATTTTTTAAAGACGAACATTAAATAATCCTAATATTGCTCTTTACCCAGTTTTATATAAATAAATATTATGAATAAGTCATCCTTCCTTTTTCAAACTAAAATTACTAAAAGGTTATTCATATTTTGTTAAAGGTCCATTCACACCATTATACAAGTCTTAGGACTTGCATTAAATTTTGTATGAAAGAAATCTATTGAGAGTTGTTGTGATTGTCAAAAAATTTTAACATACATTTTGTTCGTACACTATCAAACTTCAAGTAGAATGAAAATTTTCAACAAACCATAAGAATCCGAAAGCAAACTTTACGAACTTATTTCTCGTAACTTTTGCGTTCATAAAGAAATAAGGGATTATTTATTTGTACTAAGCTGGTTTAGCTTAATTTATTTCAGAAACAACTATTTTTATAGATTCTTTGTCTCTTAAAGTGCTCTTAACTTTATAACTTTAAAGATACATACAGTGGCTCACAGCTTATTTTATGCACTGCATATTTTAATTTTTTAAGTCCTGTAACAATAAAACCAGTAAGAATTAAAAAAAGAAATTGGTATCATTTAATAGATAAAAGGGCTTAATTTAACAAGAAAACTTCAATTTTTAAAAAATTAAGATTTAATTATCCTAAAAGTAAAACAAATAAAAAATACAGCTTTTTTTTATATCACAGCTTTTTTTATGCGGTAACCTTAAGTATTGAAAACTTTCAAGTTGTGTTTGCTAATTTATATTTTTAATACTTTGTCTGATACACTTTATTGTCTATAAAAGGCTTAAGACGGTTTGGTATAGATGCAACTAGTTTTCGCGATGAATTGGGCGAAATATTCTATCACTCCAATTCTTTTAGGCTATTTTTGCTTAAAAACTCGTGTTGCCTTATGTTTCTTCCAAAATGGACCATAGATTTTTAATGACATTGAGGCTTGGTGACTGAAGTGGCGTAATCATCAAGTAAGGGTAGTTATAAATTGACCAAAACTTTACAATTCCCGAATTATGTTTCGGATAGTTATCCTGATAAAATCGAAAATTTGATCTTATACCCAGATTCTTTGCATTTTGCAACAAATTGTCCTTTAAAACTTGAAGATTCTTATTTTGTCAATGGTTGTTTCAATAAACTCTAAACTCTCAGTACCAACAGTCGACATACAGGCCCAAATCATGACGCTGCCACCACCATGCTTACCTGTTGCCTTTGTTAGGTTTTTTCCATACGTATCATCGGAGCGGAATTTATTAAATTTGGATTTATCGGTTAAGATAACTGCATTCCAAATCGATGCGTCTGTGGAATCGTATTCTGCAGTGAAGTTGAGACTGCATATATTGATTTTTGCGCTAATGGAAGGCTTCTTACGTGCAACTCGACCATTAAAATCATGGTGACGAAGAACACACTGAAAAGTTTTAACGCAGCAATGTTTGCCTATGTCATATTGAATATCGAAATTCAGTTTGGGAGCTGAGAGCCCTGTATTTGCTTAAAATTTTTTGACAATATAACGCTCATCATGTTTATTAAAAATTTTATTTTTTGCTTATCTACATTTGTTAATTAAACGGTTTTCACGAACGAAGCACTCGATAATTTGTTGCGACTTCTAAGTTTTTTTATTCATCATTTCAACTATTTTCCGCTGCGAGTGACCGTTTTTAAAATGATTTACTACCAATTCTTTCTGTACTAATGTTGTGCGTGGACCCATTTTAAATTTCCCGAAATTAACCAAATTATTGACAAAATAAGACCATTAATTAAGTGCCAATCATATCGAAAAGTACAATAGGGTAGAATTAAAAATAAATTTCCGCTAGACAACGCATTCTGAAAGTATCGTTACCAAAAGAAGTAAATGCATAAAATCAGCTGTGAGATGAAAAAAGCTGTATATTTTACTTTTCTTGTTTTTTAATTATGTTAATATTAATTTTCTAAATAAATAAAGTTTTCTTGTTAAACTAGACCCTTTTCTCTATTTATTGATACCAATTTCTTTTTTTAATTCCTACTGGTATTATTGTTATAGGACTTAAAGGATAAAATTATGCAGTGCATAAAATAAGCTGTGAGCCACTGTATATTTGGGTGTCATATAGGAGTCATAGAGTGAACCATTTTAAGGCATGCCCACAAAAATCTCTCTAGGTGAGTTCTTCCAAGAGTATATTTTCGGAGTGCGCTCATTTAATAGTTTGATGGGTTATGAGCAGCAAAACAACCCTGATAAATTGAAAATCATAGTGTTTAAAAAAGTTTCTAAAAATGAATTTGTATTATGGGATGTCCAATTCCTTTCTGTTTTACTAGACATATACATTACACCATCATACTTTTTAATAATACTAGAGTATTTAACAAATCTTAATACTTAATATTATAGTGTGAAACAGGCTTAACACAACTTTAATCCTCCCAAGTAAACTAAATGAACAGGGAACTTTTAAATAGAAATTATGCATTTTATGATATGAGTAATTCTCTATTATTCTATTCGCTTTATGATGTTTGAGATATGTATTTATTTATTTTTTTTTATATAAAATTAAGTTGTTTTGAGGATGCGCAGATGTCCGTCCGTTAAGCTGCAGTGTCTTAATCTTAAGCGAATATATTGTATAATTCCTCTTCCGTCCTAACATGATTCAACTGTTTTTTTTTGTAGTATTGCGTATCTATGATTAAAGGGTTTATTTAACACTTTTTATCTCGAAGCATGCTGCTTATAACAAATTATTCTGAACTTCATAGTTACGATCGTTTTCTTTTGCTGTGTCTAGTTATTCATATCATTTTTATCGCACGATAAGAGTTTTATAATTTCTGAAATATGTATAATAGTTGCGTTATTTATATTAGTAATAAATTGCAATAATAAAAGAATTTAGAATAAATTACATATCTTCCGCTGCTTGAACATATTTAAATTGTTTATTTAATTTTGTTTTAGAATGATACAATACAGTCCTTAGGCGGTTCGGTTTATTTAGTGCCTCATTACTAATATGGCAGTCATAGCTGTACCTAAAATTTTTAAGCAAACAAATTATTTTAAGATCAGTGAATTGAAACAAATTTGACAAATAGAAGATAATAGTGTATTAGCAACTCCTTTTTTTCAACGTATATGAGCGTACTTATATTTTTCGAGGTCATCAGCGTAAGTAACTAAAATCAACATTTTACCATTGTTTTCCTATAATGAATAAAAAATGGAAAAAGTGGAAAAGTGAATATATTCGATTAAGTCGATTAAACGATGTTCGTATATCCGTTCGTGTTATTGTAGAAATCAACTTTGCTAGGGCAATAAAATTTCTAAAATTTTTCTATTAAAAATCAGCAAGATCGGTCCTTGCCTTTAGCGGCAGCTGGCAAAACACCACGCTTGCTTTTAAGTTTTTCATATCATTTGGATCAAATCTAGTTTAGTATATTACTTGCCATTAAAAAAACAATCATATGGGGCGACAGAGAATTAAAAAATAAGAAAAAAATATATCAAATAAAGAAATTAGCGCACGCCCATATTTTCCGAGCTATGGGCCTCTGACCTTTTCATATAAAAGTAAAATCGTGCACCATATTTTTTAAGATATAATTATGGTTATCATTTAAAAGCTTTTGAAGAGGTCTTTTAGGAGATGCTAATTTTTTTTTAATACGATTAAGCCATTAAAAGCCGGTGTCATTTTAATGTAAAATTCAATATGTATTTAATTTTTTTTTCTTTTTTTTTTCTCTGTCATCCCAATACTTGTTTTTTCATTGAAGTTACTTCACTAACTCGAATTACATAAATGGTAAGATTCGGTATAACCAAATATAGCAATCTTACTAGTTATTATTACGACTAAATGTTTTCAAGTACCACAAGTGTCTGCTGACTATAATTTTATGTAAGAATTTTGCAAAACAATAGTTAAGCTAAAATGTTTAGAACTTATTGCACAATTTTAGTAATGTTTAGGGATGAAGCAATTGAATTATTTGTTATATAAATTAAAAAAAAATTGTGTGAAGTCATAAAGTTGCCAAATTGACGTCAGATTATTTTAAAGAATGTTAATGATCATATAAGATAACTAACAACCAAATTAATATAATGACCTTAAACTTCGAATTGTATAACTTTTTTAAGTCTAATAGCCAATGTTATCTTAATATTAATTAAAAATAACTCTGTTAAGAAAAATGCATTTAATTCTATAGACTGTTTTTTTTTTCATTTAAAATATAAAATAAACAGCGTAACGAAACCAAGACTAAAAGCCATTAAATCGCAAAACCATTTAAATTAATAGCGCAAGAAAGGTCAATAAAAAAATAATGACTCTTCTCCTTCAACAGATTGAGGTCATTTTGGATATTTAACAGAAAAATACTTCCTACACTAACATTCCCACTCAAATGCAGGCAAATAATTAACACACATTCAAACTAGTTAGCGTTATAATCAAAGAACGTTAATGCACATATACTACATACAAACATAATCTCAATGATTTTAAAACTAAATTGAATGAGTATTTATTTTAAAGAGTACATGTATTCATACAAAAATCATTGCTCGCCACGTATCTTACAATATGCACTTATTTTACAGATACTCCACGAAGGAAGCAGCAACACATGCAATTGTTGCTCTTCACAATACGGAGATAAATCAACAGTTGGTCAAGTGTGCGTGGGGTAAAGAAAGTGGTGAACCATTACATATGGCTGCCTTGGCAAGTCAGGCACTTGGACACGGATTTCCGTTTGGTACAGCAGCAGCAGCTGCTGCAGCCTATGGACAACACGTAACAGGATATTGGTATCCTTCAGCACCCGCGACTTATACAGCAACAGCTGCTGCTGCTGCTCCAGTACCAGCAGCACCAACAACAGCAAATGCCTTGCAACCAGCTCAATACTTACAAGGAATGCAAGGCTTTACAACATTTGGACAGTTTGGTGGTTATCAACAAGGTTTCATGGGGTAAGTTAACATTTTTTTATTATTATTTATTTCTTTTTTTCTGTCGTGCAATAATTTTATACTTGTTAGAAAGCTAGTAATATAATAGATATAATTGAGATATACTACTTTTTTACGTACGGCTTATTTGCAACTAAAAATGTTCAATATAGAAAATTTTCCCGCATAAACGTTAAATTTATTGTTTTATTTCCGAAAAGTTTACTCTCAAAATCAGTTCCTGATTAACTACACTATTTGCAAATAAGCTGTAAAATTTGCTGTCTTTGTCTCTGAAGCCTTAAAAAAATTTAATAAAAATTTTTTTGAGAAAAAAAAATTACAAAATTGTGCATTAATAATTTTTGAATACCAAAAATTTATCCAAAATTATTAATAATAATTAATAAGTGCTCAAACGTTTTCTGTCTAAATTTTACAACTTAAATATAAAATTACTGAAATTGTGTGCAAATCGCCGTGAAGTAAGTTAAATATTTAGAAGTAATTTTTATTTACAAAAAGGGTGCTTTTAAACGTAGTACTAATTTCAGAAGCTATCTTTATTTTTAACAATACGCAACAGGTAGAATGTTATAATATTAAAGTATGATATAAGCGTGCAAATGATCTTAATAACATAAAACGTCAATGAATATTTATGCTCGCATTGGGTCGAATTTCTTAAAATCCAACTATTTTCACATTTTTGATATCGCATTATTAGACCTTTCTTATTTCTGTCACAACATATAAAATTGAATTACAATTTCCTTGTTTTATTTCTCCAGCATGATTTATACACTTTTGCATCCGCTCAAACCAGTTGTCGAAGCAATTTTTCCACTCCGATTGAGACACCTCTAAAAGATGGTTTTTGAATACTTCAACAGCTTCCTTTGGCGACGAAAATCGTTGACCACGAATTTTTTTTCTTCATGTGCGGAAACAAGAATAAGTCATTAGGTGCCAAGTCAGGGCTGTACGGCGGATGACCCATTAATTCGACGTTTTGGCCGGTCAAAAACGGTCTGGTTTGAGCCGATGTGTGAGAGCTCGCATTGTCATGGTGAACAATGATTGCTCTTCTCTTGTTGGTTTTTCGAATTTCTCCGATGACTTCAGGCAAACAAATTGTAGTGTACCACTCAGAAGTGACCGTCCTACGTTGCTCAAGCGAAACAGTCGCCACATGACCAGTTTTTCCGAAGAAGCAGGCGACCATTTGCTTCGAAGTGCTTCTTCCACGAACAACTTTCGTTGGATTTTGCTCGTCTTTGAAGACCCACACGGTCGATTGTTGTTTCATTTCGGGCGCATACGCATAGATCCATGATTCGTCACCTGTGACGATCTTATAAACGTCTTTTGAAGCACCGCAATCGTATTTTTGCAACATTTCTTTGCACCAATCGACACGAGCCTTTTTTTGAGCGACTTTCAAATTGTGCGGGATCCAACGAGAACAAACCTTTTTTACGGCCAGGTGTTCATGCAGTATCGAATGTATGCTGGTGGAAGAAATGTCCAAGGATGTCTCTATCTCTCGGTATGTCGCATGTCGATCTTGCGTTATGAGTTCACGCACGGCATCAATGTTCTCTGGCACAACAGCCGTTTTTGGACGACCTTCACGGAATTCGTCTTTGAGCGAGCTTCGGCCACGATTAAATTCATTATACCAATTTTTCACAGTGCTATAGGATGGTGCTTCATCGTCATACAAAGATTTAAGTTCATCAATGCACTCTTGTCGTGATAATCCACGTCGAAAGTTGTGAAAAATGATGGCATTAAAATGTTCAAGAGTTAATTCCATTTTTTTTTTTCTATATTAATTTTTTCAAGTCATTGTAAACAACACAAATAATGGTCGTACGTCAAAACGTTTTGAGTACGATTATGCTTAAAAATGTAAAACTTTCCAATGGAAATGTCAGATTGCACTTGGCAGTACTCAGTGTTGCCAGGCCAGAAATATATATAGCAGCCCTCGTAAACTGGACAGATATCAGGCAATCTACCTGCATAATACTATTTAAACGGAAAAAATTACCTAAACCCACCACCTTTTACTCTTAACACTATCTATTCTTAACAATATCTCTTCAGTTTTAACAAATACGTGGCTTTAAAAGGATGTTATCACATCGGAAGCGCTCGTCAAACGCACAACGTACACAGCCAGAGACGGTTATTACCGAAAATTATAACAACAATAATAAAAGCAATCATAAAAAACAAACAAAAAGCAGCCAACTTCACTGCCTAAGTCGCTGTTTAAATTGGATTTTGCAAATGCAGAACTTGATATTCGGGCTATTAAAGTTTCCTTCATACTTGATGATTTTTGAAAAATATAGAACGCTAGACTCTCTGATTTGGCGGTTTTCAAAAAATTGTATACTTAAATTAAATCAAATTTTCATAATAAATTTTTTTTAGTTATTTTAAAAACGTTTAGCATTAAAAGACTTTTAGGAAATTAAATAGACTTTTCTAATAACTTACAATTATTATTAAAAAGGTTTTTGTGTTTTTTTTCTTTAATGTAGGATGGGAGTTCAAGTACCCGCAACATGGCAAAGTATACCACCGCAGGCAGCAATACCTGGCACAACAGCACCACAACTTACACAAACTGTTAGCAATTCCTTGCCACAAACTGCAGGAGTTGTAGCATATCCCATGCAGCAATATCAAGTTAATCCTCAGGTAAAATTAAAACTCAAAAGAAATTTTTTATTTCTTTCTTTGAAATATTTTATCTTGTAATATTCAGGTAAAACGATTATATTCTAAATTCGAAAATTTTTTATAGATTACAGAAGATGAATGGTTGGCACCCAGTCTACTTGTGTAGCTGCCATGATGACCTCCACTAATGGGAGATACTTGTTATGCAGCAGCAACAACCGCTACGAACATACATGCGGGCTTAATGTCGTGTGCTTGTTCTAAAGCTTTATTAGCTACTAATAATTCTAAAGCAACGGAAGCAGCAACAACTATAGCAACAACTTCTACAGCGCCTTTATATGTGCAGCAGCCAACAATGAAATGTCTGCCACATCATCATCAACATCAACAGCAACAGCAACAGCAATTACAATATGGAAATCATTATCCTTATTACATTTATCAGCAGCAGGTATTAAACAACGATTTTGCTTCTTCAACGGACGTGCACAAAGATCATCATACATATTCCATAATTACATATTAAAATCTTAACATTCATTGTTGGCTTATTGGTTAGGAAAAGAAAAAAGGAATAATCAAAATTGAAATTTAAATAAATATTTAAGTACTAATTTTCGAACAAAATAAACAGACACACACACAAATAAAATAAAAATGAACTAAGGAATATATAAATTGTTAAAGATAATAAGAAGAAGATGAAAATATATTTATAAATAAAGGAGCAATTACTTAATATTTAAGATACTGATCTAAACGTAGTAAATAAGTATTTATATAAAAATATGCATGAGTATATTTTAAATAGATTTATGTGTATGTAGGTTGATTTAAGTAGATGGCATTTACACAAAGCATTTTGCACAATATTAAATGGAAATTATTTGTAGTAGGAAAATCAATACAGAAGTTCAAAGAAAATTGCCGGATTTTATTTTATTTTTATTTATTTAGTTTTATTATTATAAAATTATTTATAATTATATTATTTATTATTAAATCCATATTGTTATTATGATTATTATGAAACAGATTATTATTATTATTAATCAGATTGTTATTATAAGGTCTGTTTCTTTACTTTTTGGTTAAAGTTCGTGAAAATGAGCGCAAGCTTATTTACCCAATTTTGTAATATGAAAACAATTTTCGTGCAAAATGGGATCCTACGGGATCCCAAAGTAGAGTAAAAAAAACAGACCTATTATTCTTTATTTTAGAGACTTTTGTAGTACTTTTGACATTTTTGAAAAACATTTTTTGATTGAAGATATTTACCATATTTATTTAAAGGAAATTTATATCTAAAAAAGATGGCTTTAAAGTTTTTAATATAAAAAATAATTTTTTGGGCTCAAAACCAATATTTTATTAATTTGGTATTTTTTCTTATAAAAATTTACTTTTATACATATTATAGGTGATGATTAAAAATTGATATCTAAAAAAGATTAAAAGAATTACTTAGTATTGCAAAGGCTACAAAAATTGAAAACCTTGTTCCGAATGCCAATGCTTATCGAAATTATATATGAATCCTTTTTAGTTGAAATAAAGTTGGCGATATAAAATAATATAGAAATACTTTTAACTTTGGCAGTGAAGAGCAGATGATATAATTCATTAAACTTTAAAATTCTCTTAAATTGTTTTTACCTTGACAGAATTTTAATGAATGTAATTTCATAATTGTTTACTTGTTGTTTATGTGCTCCAGTGAAATGAATAAATCGCTCTTAATTAATTGAGTTTGATTTCACAAAAGAGCTTGTAGTTACTTTTGCAACAAATGCTCTGAACACATTCGCCACAGCAAGATACACGAACGCACGACAGCAAATGACGCTAGCAACATTTGTCGCCTTGTACGCAGCTACATAATTATTTTGAAGGCAGCAGCTACATAATAAAAATACGAATTAACTGTATTTCAGTGATGTTATTTAAGCGATTTTTAAAGAAGCAGCTCCGATTTATAATTAAAAAAATATTTAACTATTTAAAGCAGGCTATATGCTATTTAAAGAGTAGAATAATTCGTTTGGATTGTCTTTAAGATTGAAAATATATAGAAGTAATTCTCAAAAGCAATAATAAGTACAGTAGTGTGTGTCACGTAGTTTCTTGTCCACTTAAATAAAGAATACTAAAAACAACAGTTTTTTATATGTATTAAAACCAATATAATATAAGTACTTTAACCAGCAAGTACTAAGAACAGAAGTAAATTTTTAACTAAATGTTGTCCACACAAAAAAGGAATTTAAGTTTTATGTACATCTTAATACATTCCTCAGAAATTTTTAAAATTATTCTTCGTACACTTTCACCATGACAATTGTAGTATTTTTAATTCGTCGGTGTGGCATTTATAGTTTTTTTTTAAATTCAAATTTCAAAAATATTTTTTAAGCAATTATTGAAAAGTATGTAAAAAGTGTTAAAATTTTTCTATATACAAAACTAAAATGTGCTGACAACTGTTTAAGTACAATTATACCGGTAAAATTTGGTGATTTTACATTGGTTTCTCTATTTTTCTACTAAAAAAATCCGTGTTTGAACCAAGGTTCTATAGGCTCTCCTCACAAAATTTTACTTAAATGTATCCAGCAGCACTTACGTAAGACAGATAAGAATTCAATAAATAGGTATTTTGTATTCCAAATCAATTATTGTATTCATTATTTTCCTTAAATATTTCATGTACTGAAATTATCCTTTTACAGTTTAATTATAAATTTACACTTAAATCTTTAAATAAATAATTTTTATTTTATATTTTTATTGTTCTTTTCATTTTAATGAGAGATTTTATAATAATAAGAGATTTTATGCACTTAATATATTACATGTCTTATAGCACTGACATCACTAAACTGTTTATTGTCGCCAATAAAAATAGAAATTAGTTTAATTTGACTGCAGCGGCGAATTCAGCCCAGACAACAACCTGCCGCCTTGTTGCCTTGCTGTCAATAAATTATTCATTCTCATATAAACACATGCATTCTAATTCTGATACTTTGCAGTCGGTAGCTGCTTTCTCGAATGTGTTCAGAGCAAAATTGGGCATTGCGCAGTTAGTTTGGTGTGTAGTGATCTCTTGTTTGTGTTAAGGAGGCATAGATTATATTTTGTAAACAAAGTACATTTATGAATGGAATGTGCAATAAATTTAAGTAAAAACTGTAAAATTTTTATTAAAATTAAAAATAAAAATGAAATGTGCAGTTAATAAATGCGAATATAAAAACAATTCAAAACCATGTAAAAGTAGCTTTTCAAGACAGTTTGTTCATTAAGAAAAATTTTGTAAAAAGCCTATTTTTAGAGCAAAAACGAATTTTTAAATAAGAAAAGTTAGTGCAGAGCTTTAAGACAACTACAGCATGTCCCAAAAAAATTTAATATAATAGGAAATTCCATTGAATTATAAACATTTTGATTTTAAATTTATTTTGAAAAAAAAAATTACTTCATGGAAAGAGTTATTTAGCCTTCAGTTATGTAGTTTATATAAAAATTAATTTACAATAGCTAACAAATAATTTTTATATGAATTTTCATATAAGCCAAAAATTTAAAATTTTGGTACCCCGAAATTGTTTTGCTTTAGACAGCTTCAAGCCCAAATTCAAAGCTTTGCTCGACTACTTCTCTTTTCTTTTCATTTACAAGTTTGTTCATGAATCAAGAAAACAAGATTGTGCATTGCGCAGGTCCGTTAGTTTGTTGTATAGCGTTCTTTCTTTTAAGTAACGTAGACATAGAATATTTTTTGTAAACAAACTACATTTGTGTATGGAAAGTGTAACAGGATTAAATTAAGAGAGCCAAAACTCTTTTACAATTTTTACAACACACACTCATTATTATTCTATGATGACGTAGATGCGCAGAAGAAAAAATTTTGAACGGCTGAATGCGCAATCTTATTTTCTTGATTCATGCAAATCCTTGTACCCGTTTAGAAGTTATGTGGTTATTTTCAATTTTGCGTCAAAAATCTCTTACACTTTTTACAACAAACACTAATTATCATTCTATGATGACGTAGATGCGCAGTAAAAAATATTTTTGTACACTGCAATGTTGTATTCTTTATTCACGATGTCAATTATGAATAAATTGATTTAATTAAGTGACTTTCTCAGAATAATTCTATAGCAACAAAACAGAAAATAACACACAATTTATTTAAGAAAGGTTAACTGAACGGGTTGTTGTTCTTATATTATAAAATTAACTTTATCTTTAAAAAAAAAATTACGTCATGATATAGACAATTTTAATAAGTGAACATTAAATGCTGGACTTGAAAAGTTCAAAAAATTATATAATTTTAGGTAGCCATCTATAAAGTTTGGATTATACCAGACGTAAAGACTTAGCTTAAACTGCAAATGGGTGAGACTTTGGCGATTTGGTCAAGAACTTATTATACTGAGTCCATTTTTAGTATCTTCGTGAATGCTTATAATGCAATAAAATATTAACAAATCTTTGTAGAATTTTTGTCTAATGCAAGTGTTTGGCCAACAGATGAATATTAAAGGTCCAACATGATGCTGATTAAGTTGTCAATGCCGCAGTGGAAATGTTTAGATGGCCAAAAATTGTATAATAGAAGTGCAATGCTAAGGTGCCAGTTGAAAATGTATAAATGCTGACATATATGGTGTCAAAAATATATTAACTGCTTTAAGGAATTGCATTCCATATAGGACCATATAGGGCTCTTTTTTTTTTTTTTTTTTTGGTAAATTAATAAAGACATGTTCACATTTATATTGACAATGAAAATAAGATTCCTGCAAATATCGTTGCTTTTTGCAAGGATTAACTTTAAGGCCCTAGTCTCTTTTAGTCTATTTAAACCTTGTGCAAGTTAGGAAAATTTTTGAAAATAATATTAATCTGTTTAACAAAAGTATGTATTTTGATACAGTGATTTAAACGAATGTCTTTTTTTAAATTTAAACTTAGAAGTAAAGAAAAAAATATTTTTAAGATTTATTACAAATTAACAACTGTTTTAATTAAAATAATGTTTTTATTAATAATTTACATTTGTTTTTTACCATTAAACAAAATTTCAACAATAAAAGTTAGTGGACCTAAAAAACAAAATCAATTATTAAAACCCATTTTATTTGTTTTAATTTTATTATGCCACTAAGTCCTATTTCATTTACACAATTGAAAATTATAAAATATCAATTAAACATGGATGTTTATCCGTCCTCTATAAACATAAGCTTCTGTTAATTTAGCCAAAGTTTTTATTGAGCCAATATGCCATGCGGTAGATGGAATAAACTCCACATGCTTTTATTTATTAAACAAAAAAATATATAAATTAAAAAACAAATTAAATTGTTACATTATTAATAGAATACACAAAAAAAGGAAATTAACAAAATAACAGAAATATACATTTAAATTAAAACAAGTAAACTGAAAATCAAAATATTTTTTTAAAGGCATTTTAGGTATTTAAACAACAGTCATCACAGTAATCAACTAAACCATAATGAAACGGAAGTTTCAATAAAAAGGAATTATTGATAAAAATAAAAAGAGAAAATTAGCATGAATTTTTAAAAGAAATAGTTAGTTATAAAATTGTATTTAAATTAGAAATATTAAACAAATATATTTTTTTTTTTTTGCATAGCAAAAATATTTGAATACCCTTTTTTTGTTTGAAGTAGAGATAAAATACCGAAATAACACAATTTCAGCAGAGAGAAGGAAAACTACATGATATTGCTAAAATCTATTTTAAATTGAAAATATGCACAAAAATTATAGTATTTATGTATGTAGAAAACAATAAAAATAATAGCAAATATATAGAGATTACAACAAAAATGTGTTTATATTTTAAATTAAGTAAATAAATTTCTAGCAAATAAAAATTAAATTTAACAAAAAATAAAAAAAAACTTAAAACCAAAGAACAGCATGTAAATATTAAAATACAATAATAAAGTTATATATTTGTATTTATATCTAAGAGCTTAATCTATTATGTTAATTATAAATATGCATGTATTGAAATAAATATGCTTATGAGAATAAAACAAAACATAAACGAATCGTTACAAGTAATTTAAGGTATGAATTAGAATTTTTTTTAATAAATATTGCAAAAGAAATTCATATAAGAAGCTGATCATGGCGTATGATTGATAAGTAATTGTTAGCAACGTTAATTATTATAGATTGGAAAAGAAGAAGCACTTTCAATAAATAAACGGCATTTAAACGATAATTTTTTCTCACTGCTTTAAAATTAACTGCCGGTTTCTCTAAATGCGAACGAACATTTCTTTCGCATAGTTACATTGGAAAAAGAAACAAATTTTTATATTTTGTTTTCTATACAAGTAGGCGAAAGAATTTTTTTTAGCATTAAAGCTGCCCATACACGACATGTTTTTTACATCTAACATGTCAAATTATTTACTGTTAAACACATACATGTTGTGTAGGGCTGTTGAAAGATTACTCCTGCAAAATTCATGTTAAAAGTCATCTGACAAAATTTCATTTAGAACGTGTTCTATTTTGATCTGACAAACCATCTGACATCAGCTGCTTTTATAATCCAAACCAAACCAATCAGCTGCGGTTGACCATTGGAGGTAGCATAAATAATTAAAGTTAACAAGTCTTCAGTAATTCCGTAACGCACGAAAAATATGTTAAGACGACGACAAGCCATTTTGAAACCGAACGGCTTGGATATCTGTACAGTGAAAAAAGCGAATTTGATCAGCTGTTTTAAACAAATAATAAATTTGTCAGATGTAATTATACATGTACGTTTGTGACCAAACATTAAAATCTTCTGTTAAATACCAATTTTGACACACATGCAGAATTACATATGACCCACACAGTTAAAAAGTCAGATGTAAAAAACCTGTCGTGTAAAAATTCTACTTCTTCAGATTTTCTTCGGATTGAAATTTAAAGAAATTTTTAATCGACTCAATTATTTAATTAGTTGAAAACATAAGATAAAACATTCCAATTAAATAAGCAATTAAATGAATTAATTGTTTAAGAAAATAAATTTCTTATATAAAAATTAATTAAATTATTTAAAACATTACTAAAATTGCAATCTGAAAACAAAGCTTTTAAAAGGTATGTAAACTTTTTTATCGGATGCCAAAAATTAATTTTCGTAAGAAGTAAAGTGATTTTTAATATAAACTTTAAAAATTAATAAAAAAATTATTTCGTAAAAGTCATGGTTTGAATCTCCATTCAGTTTTTATTTATTTATTAATTTAAGTATTTATCCGATAATAACCAAGAGAAGTTTTTTAAAAACGACTCTAGTTTTTACACTTTCTTCTTAAATTACACTGAAATTTCTATCAAGGTAAAGTGTTCTGCTTTTTAGGCATTTTCTTGGGTAAGTAATAAAATAAAAAAATTTCTTTAACTTCCTAGAATTTTTTTTTTTTTTTTTTTGGAGCAGATTCTTTTCTTTTTTATTCATAGTTAAAACATTGACAGAATCTTACACTAATCAAAAATAGTTGAAAAGGACTTAAAAGGATGCCCAAAATAAAACAGATTGATTTAATTTTATTAGTTGCGTATTCAAATATTGCAGCAATCGACTTCTTTAAGTTCAGATTAAATAGCCCATTTAACTAAACTGCAACGCAAAATTATTGTACCGGTCATTGAGCACATTACTTTGTTATATTTTTAATGCAGCGTTCATCGATCATCAGAGATCCAAACAATGTTAATTTTTCTTTTCACGTTGTTGCTAAATTGATGAATTATTTTCCTTTGTGTTTCTATTGACTTTTTCAAAGAATGTTTTGTGCGTGTTTGTGTGTGTATTTTATACATCCATACTACGAAAAAAAGGGTCAATTGTAAGAGTCCCAGTTAGCATTTTTTTGAATTATTGCTCAATTAGAGTCTGTGTTTACTCTTCTACACTATTATAATAAACGTTTATGTGCTCGTTTTAGAATCGAAAATGGTTGTTTTGCCGGGGAAAAATGGTACCCATATGACTTGCGTTTTTGACTTATTTTCAATACAGTCTTCAATTGCACTTATAATCAAATACGAGTCATTATTTGATCATATTACTAGCAAATTTTCTTCGAATCATATTATATGCATATTTCTAATTGTGATTTCTCAAAATCAAACATGGCAAATAACCAGTGATTAAAAAAGCTTGACTATTTTCAATGCATATATAGTTGCTTAGCTGTTGCTGTAGAAAAATGTGCAGCAAAAGCCAAAAGAAAAACACAAATGCAAAAAGAAGAGAGAAGCAAACGCATTTGCTTAGGCTGTTTATGTGTTTCTTTCTGCAGCAAAGCAATCAGTTTTTCTTTATTTTTATTTTTACTTTTGTTTAACTCTTTACTATAAGGTTGTGGCTGACTACAATTGCTTTTCCTTTCTCTAAGTCGCTGCTTTTCGTCCCTTTTAACATTGGACATGTATTCATGTATTTATTACTAACGATACATAAGAAAATACATACAATACAAATACAAACGTTCTTTTTATAACACCATTAATGGTGCAACAGCAAAAGAAGAAACAAATTTCAACTTATTTAGTGCTGTTGCTATTTTAAGCAAGCACATAACATTTTGCTTATTTTTTATTACAGCGTTACATTGTTATTTCTAATTTTCTTAAAATTCAAATTCAGAAAAATAAATTTAAAGAGAAAAACTTCATTTTACATTTGTATCTCTATTTTTACGAAATGACATATTTTTACGAAAAATAAAAAATAAAATTAGGATATTTGGATTATTATTTCATCGTTTGGCTGCGCTAAATATGATTCTAAAATAATTCTTAAAACAGTCGGATTTTAAGCAGTTACTTTCTATACTTTGGTTTTTTAAGCAATTAGCTCTCTTTGCGTTTGTCGGAATTATGTATAATCGAGTCTCTTTTAAAACGCGCAACGGAATAATCAGTTTTAAGTCATTTTAGGTAGTCTTAGAAGACTCACTTTATTGATTTTTATAAAAACAATCTTCCAAATTCTAAGAGGGTCTTATACAAACTATATTCAACATCTTCGGAAATATGCTTTAGGAAAAACAAACTAAAGTTTTTCGTAAAAATTTTTTTTTATTATTTTTAAGTGTTTTTGACAGATATTGAATTTTGTACGTCCATCAGTAACAAACTCCCAGTTTTGATGTGTACTGCGGCAAATTAAAGTCAATTAATTTAGAAATGTTAAGGTTCCTTCGAGTTAAATTTAAATATTCCGAAACAGTTGAGCAGATAAAAATCTATATTCAATTATATTTCTTATATTTTTCCTAAATTTTGCTGAAATAAACTCAAGTAAACGTTTAATTATGCTACTAATGTTTGCCACTCCCTTAAAAAAAATCATCTTGTTAAGAGAAGGAAAAACAGATTCCTAATAAATCTTTTCTATTCTCTTAGTGTTTTAAAAGGATCAAGAAAAAAAATCATAACAGTCTGTATATGTTTTTCTTACTTCAAAACAAACGCTTTTCCAAGCCTTTGTAGTAACTGTTGGAAATTATCGCAGTTTTTCGGTTAAGAAATTCTAAATTCTACAGCATATCTCTACCTTCCACAATAGTTTATTTCTTCCTTTAAACATTTTTAACAATTAAATATTTTACCTGAAATAAATGATTTGTTTTGCTTTTAGAAAACATTTAAATGTATTGAAATATAAATAAATTATGTTTATAAATTGATAAGGTAGTTTACGATAACAATAAAATAACTGTTATAAAATTATAATTATTTTTGAAGAAATTCATAATGTATTTGAAACAAAAACATGTATATTATTGAATTTATGTTAAACTACATAGAAGTTTAATTAAAAATAAATGTTGTGTCTGTTTGTACATAAAATAACCTTAATAGAAATAATTGCATAAATAACGAAATAAAATACTGATTTAATCATAGAAATAAATTTGTACTTGATTTTATAGACACACACACACACATTTACAAATAGAAACTAAAAAAAGCAAAAAGTTTATACACGCAGACTAAATACTCTTATATAATAATAAAAATATCTAAAAATCAAATGACAAAATGCATAAGTAAAAAAAAAAAAAACTAATCAATCTTGATGACAAAATTAATAGATCATGTATTCGTAACGTGTTTATGTGTAAGTGCTGTTAGTAGTTTATACATATACACATTTAAAGCTTTATAATCACCCTAATTATTGTTTGAAATAGCCCTAATAACTAATCATATTAACGAAATCACATACAACCAATGTAAAACAATTGAAAAGCAGCAATTTCATTCATTGTTTAAATAAGTTTGAAATTAATTTTTTATTCTCCATAATTGTATTATGTTCGGTATTTGGTTTTTTTTTCATATTTAGATTATTTTAAACAAAACATAAATACTTTAGCAAATATTTTTAATTTACATTGTATTGCTCTTTATTGAAATGTTTGTGTGTTTTAATTATTTATTTGTATTTTTATATATTAAAGCAAACTCAAGTCGTTATAATCAAAATGAGTTTAATAAAACGAAAGTCAAATCAATAAGCAAAAGTTTTATTGTAATAAACAACAAACCAAAGATAATGTCAATGAAAGTATTAATAAGTTCATAGCAAAATATCTATTATAAAAAACTGCAAAAAAAATATGTCATAAAATAAAATTAATAAAGTAAATGATGTTGAAATAAAAATAGTTTAAAAAAAATACAAAATTTGTTATCCACTCAATGCTTTGAT
Source organism: Gymnosoma rotundatum (assembly GCA_916610165.2). Classification (NCBI taxonomy): domain Eukaryota; kingdom Metazoa; phylum Arthropoda; class Insecta; order Diptera; family Tachinidae; genus Gymnosoma; species Gymnosoma rotundatum. Next base: position 36,091,756 of record OU744336.1, on the reverse strand, counting down.
ATGAGAAGAGGTAGTTTACCGGTGAGTTTTAAGAATCAGTGCTATTTTTATCTTCGATTGTTCCCATCTGCTCACCTCAATTAATATTGCTACATTTTGCGAAATAATAAAATTAATTTTAGAATTTTATTGTGTCTTACCGTGTACGTGACTTGCATGTACTTGTAATCATAAATTTTATATCATTTACTGTTTGATATTTTCAGTTGCTAATCGATTTTTCATTTCCCACACTAGATGAAAATTTTGGTCACATGACATTCGTATACTGGGAATTTATGCAGTTTAGAGCATTACAATAGTAGTTAAAAGTTCTATATATATTAAGCACAAGATATGTTTGTTTGTTTTTCGGAATGTTATAGCTGCCTTTCCTTGAGTTTTCACAGTTTGTTATGCGGTGGTTGGTGAAAAAGGATATTTATTTTCTTAAATATTTTCTTTCTATACAAAGTAAACATTTATCATCGTGTTACCTGATATCTAGAGTTTAGGTTTACAGAGATAGGCAGATACTTACAATATAATTTTTTAATATAATCACTTGAACGTAGCCTTTTCTCATTTAAGTAGCTTCTTAGTAATTAGTCATTTTTAATCGTAGTACCGTATGTAGCACTTAAAGCTTGCAATGCGTTTTGGGCAACTATTGTATTTTAGTGTAATAATAAAATCACTCGTTTCTGTTTTATGGTCAACACTGCCTATATCATCAAAACTACTTCGACTGCACTCATCTTTTACTTGATTATTGTCATATTTAGATACTTTGGAATCAGATGGTCCACCATTGGTTTCTGTAAGTGTCAACAAGGGAATTATATAAATTTTCTTAAAAAAAAAACTAAACAAAAGCAACTTAACTTTGTGCGTACATCTTTAGTTTTCCTCTATGTTTACTTTGCACTAAATTTTTCTTATAGCTACAGTCAATGTTCGCTTTTGAAAAAGAGACTCCTCCTTTATATGGCTTACGCTCACGTTTAATACTAAGTGATGAATTCTGCGAAATATCATATTTTTAATGTTACGGAACCCTTAAGCTTTTATAAAAAAATATGCAATATTTTAAATATTCTTTGACGGAATAGGCCTATATGAATGTCATACGTAAGCTTTTAAAATATAATATCAGAATTCGTACAAAAATATGTGTGAAAAAAAATGTTAGCACATTAGAAATCGGGTAAATGTTGTTAAACTCTTATTATTAATTTTGCAAATATTTTCCCATTGTTACACCAAATTTTGCAACTTTTTGTAGTAAAATTATTATGTTATATCTACGATACTCATATTGTCCCATTCTGCAACAAAATGCTTCAGACAAAAGAAAATCTCTATAAACGTAACTCTGAAAATATGAGTTACCGACGATTTTGTCATTTAACATTTTCTTCTTAAAATCACTTTTTCTACCCCAGGGCAAACTTTTATTTTTAGTCAGAACTAGATGAACCCGGTGTGCTTCGCTACCCCCTCGTTATTAAATTAAATTAAAAGTATTGCGAAAATTTAATGACGATTGGACCAGTAGTTAAGACTATATTACGATTTTTAATTTTTTTAAAAGGGGCGGGGTCCCACCCACTTTTCTCCTGGTACGTATTCCTAATTATGCCAATACCATATTTACCAAATATCGTCGACGTAGGTCAAAAAATGCCCAAGATATGACGATATTAAATTTTGGGTTATATGGGCGAGGCCACGCCCATTTGTCCACTCCCAACTTTATATAGTCAAGAATATCCTATTGCGAAAATTTAATGACGATTGGTCCAGTAGTTAAGACTATTTTACGATTTTTAATTTTTCTAAAAAGGGGCGGGGTCCCACCCACTTTTCTCCTGGTACGTATTCCTAATTATGCCAATACCATATTTACCAAATATCGTCGACGTAGGCCAAAATATGGCAATTTAAGTTTTTGGGTTATATAGGCGGTGCCACGCCCCTTTGTCCAATTAAAACTTTATATAGCCTATTATTCCTTCCAGAGTCACAGTAACATGCTGTGAAAATTTCAGGAAGATCGGTCCAAGGGTTTGGCCTCCTATAAAGCACAAACAAACAGACAGACATTCATTTTTATATATATAGATATCAAAACAAAAAGGAATATGAGAATATGTTTACTTTCTTATTTACATTCTTCATATAATTAAAATAATTGAAAAAAACGAATAAAATTAGGAAAAAGCTTTTTGTCCTAAAAAAAAACTTTCTAATTTCAATAATTCTAACACTAGTCTTTCGACTTACCGTCACGTAGTAATTTTGCCAGTTAGAGATCAAACGTATGATTAACGGGAACTAAAAAGGCAGTAAAATTCTAGCTTTTCAGTTAAGAATTTTTTTTATAAAAGTGTTTTATTGAAAATTTGTAATTAATATAAGAACAAAAGCTCTTATCTGAAATATATTTTGAGAAGAAAAATAAATTTCTTTTTTTAACATCAATTTCAAGCGCTTATTTTTATTCAATAAAGGGTTGGTTTTAGTCGTATAGAAATTTGAAACAGAATAAAACAAAAATGGATTTTTATACTCTTCACCACAATAAGTAGTAGCGAAGACGATTGAGCGATGTCCCTCTGTCCGTCCGTGTTAGTGTTGAATTAAAAAAAAATGTATCAATCGGTCAGATATAGTGTCAAAACAGGTGCCATTGGAAATGAGTAGGATCGGTGAATGGCCTTCGAGGCTGCTGGCAAAACACCACGCCTACCTCTAATTTTTTCATGTCATTTGGAACAATTAAATAACTCCAATCAAAAAAATAAATATATGAGGCGATAGAGAATTAAATTAAATTTTATATTATATTTTAAATTTTTTTTTTTTTTATTCTCTGTCAACCCAATATTTGCTGTTTTGATTGGAATTACTTCACTAAACTAGATTTACATAAATGGTGAAGGGTATAAATGATTCGACATAGCCGAATAGAGCACTCTTACATTTTTTAATTAGCATGAAATTTAATTGATTTGAATGATAATATTGTGGCATATAATTTAAGTAGTTTACCGTTTTGAACTTCTAGAGGTAGACAAGCGGCCAAACACATGGCCACAGAAAATAGCCAAGCGGCATGACACATGTAACTCTGCGTTTACCAAACATTTCCTTTAATAAATCAATTATGGCACGAGATGTGCGCCGTCTTGTTGATACCAAAATTCCTGCACATCATAGCTGGCTCTTTAGTGATCATCATTGACTGTTACATTCTCACAAGTATCATTTTCAAAGAAGTACGATTGTTTTACCTTTACTTTTCAAAAATGTCCTCTGACTATAACGGTTTTATTGATAAGGCTGTTTAGCAATAGTCACCTCTTTAAGGTGATATTTTACTTTTTTACGGGTACAAAAATAAGATGGCTTTTAGTTTTAATGTTATTTAGTTGTTTGTTTTTTTTAGCGATGATAATAATATAAGTGTCTGCCTATTACTCGTACTGTTCAAGAGAAAGAGTTTTTTAGTAGGCGGATAGATACTGCAGAGATATTAATAGGATTAAGTTCGCATTCTTTCGCTACGGAAGTGTGAAACTGGTACTTCTTGATTGTCACATTTTGTCACATATTTTGTTTAATATTAGCATTTGTAAAACGCCTTCTTAATTTTTATCTGTTTCCATTTTTTTATTTTAATCAATAATTACACTTTAACTTTAATAGATTATATTATGAGTTTCGCATTCAATATAAAAGCACTCCTACTGCTTTAACTGGTGAACACATATTGTTTGTGCATGATTGACGACTTCTGTTTTAAATTCATCAATCATTCTATTGTTTTCAATATTTCTTTGTTTCGTGCACAAATTAACTTAACTGTAATTAAATATTATAACTGATGTTACCAACATGCACACATATTTCTAGGAATGCTTTTGTTAGTTATAAAAATACAGAGTATATTTTTGTAATAAATATAGGCAAAAATGCGTTTTTCGTAAATGTATCGGAAATTTAAGTTATTTTTTGTGCATCATATCGTTTAAATAAAAAAAGTATTTTTTCATTTTTTTTATAAATTTTACTCAATTTAGGTACAACATAGTTAATTAATATATGCGAGGGAGGGTCAAAGATTTTGTGGTACAATGGTCATCACAATCATCGATAATGTAGGGTGGTAAAGTAATGACTAGTAAATATAATCTTTATCATGGTGATGCTGCCATTGAAATATATTTGTATCATTTCACACTAATGAAGAATAAATACTTAGAACAGGGAGCTGAAAGGAGTCGTCAAAGAAATGAAGCGCACTTTTAGCTGCAGTCAAAATCATACACAGGATCTATATTATGTTGTGAGAAAAAGAAAAAAAAAGTATTTAATGCCTTATATTTTGCTAAAATCTAAAATGCACTAAATGTTTATAAAAGATTAATTCAAGTTAAAAGTTGAAGTTGCCTTTTGAAAAATTTTTCCTCCAAAAAAAGATTACTTCTCGAAAAACCGGGATTTTCAGACGACAAAATTTGGTGTCGTTGGAATAAAAATTTCAATCGCAACCCCTACAATGTTTATTTAAATATTTTTTTATATGTTTTTTAAGCTTAAGCTGAAATATACAAAAATTTTTCAAACTTAATTAATAATTGTTGCTTACAAAACTGAACGTAATATACTTAGCTTTATGATTTTCTTTGGCTTGTATTTTAATTTAAATTCTTTTTTTATGTTTCTTAGTTTATTATTCAAATAAAAATTGTTTTTTTTTTAATAAATTATTATCAGTAATCTTAGCCTTACAATATAAATGTATATATAAAAGCAAATAGTTAATATATCTTTACAAGAATATAGAAAAAAATAATGAAAACTATTATAGTTATGAAATAGGAGTTTTTCTCAGACAAAGCTATTATAATTCTCTTTTTTTTATTGCGTTAAAGTTTCTTTATCGAAATTGTTTTATCTAGAATATTTTCATTGAACATAAGCAAATAACTCAGCCATAATATTTTTACAGAAATAAAATAATCTGCTTAAAAAACGTAAAATCTACTTGTAGTTACGTTCATTTTAGTTGTTGTTTATAGAATTCTTTAAATAGCATTAACTCAAAAGTGCATAAATATAAGTATAGACAAAACAAGTTGACAAATCAACCAGATCATTTAATTTTAGAAAAACCTAGATAATTTTGCTCGCCTATAATTAAAAAAGGAGTTTCGAATGCTTCAATAGTATTACTCAAGTGTTTTAAAGGATCAACTGTGTGTCAAGGTCTTTCATTTGAGAATGGTGTCTCCAAAATTATATACAGTGGAGACGAGAAAATCAAGAAAGGACGTGCAGACATTAGATTGTAACTTATCAGTGTGAGAAAAATCGCTCCTTTTTTGCTTTATCACAGCTAATGTGAATTTTTACCTTATATAACTAGACCTCAATCCATCTGACTACCAACTGTTGCCAGGGGTGCAATTCCTCCTGGATAGAAAAAAATTTAGTAAAGTCTGAGGTATGATAAGTGAATTGGATTCGTTTTTAGGTCGAAAATAAGAACTGGCGTTTTTACCTTAAATCTAGCTAAAAGCTTAAGGTTAATTATAGCTGTTGTTTTCAATGACTTAGTAATTGCAACTTGACATAACAGTTGCAAGTTTTATTAAAAAGAAAATTATCAGCAATAAAATTTTTATACCAGCTAACATAAAACTAAGATGACTTCAGTTTAGCAAAATAAGACGAGATATCTCTAACAGAAAGTAGTTCGCCATTAATGATGAAGGAGCAAATTTATATGAATATGAAAAATTAAATTGCATTTAAATTTAAAAAAACCAAAACCGTCGTTATTTCTAAAAATATATTTGTGAATAGAACACCAATAGTTAAGAAAAGTTATTAGTTTTTTAACTGCACTCATTGGTGTTTATTTTCATTGGCAGGATTTTAAAAATATCGTTTTATTTTTGTGGCGATAACGTAGATGACGAACATTAATTGCATTATAATAAAACTATAACAAAGTAATTAAATAAACCATGAGAGCAATATCCGTGGCGCTATTTTAAATTATTTACATACATACATACAAACATACATACATATATACATACATACATACATACATATATACATATATACATACAAATTCATACATACATACACACATACATACGTTTATAGATACATACAAACATATAAACGATCTTACCGGGTCTTTATACTACTTTCATCCTTTTTTTTTTTTTCTTATATTAACGTATTTCGTTTTATTGTTTAGCATTTGGCAAACACAGCAGAATATTAAACACGTCACGCAAAGCGTAAAATGCAGTCGACACACAAATCTGCAATTGGATCAGAAAATATATACAGCAGTCTTAAATAAAAAAGAAAAAAACAAAACAATACGTCAATGTTGAGAGAGCGAAAATTGTGAAGAAAAAAAAATCTGAAAAATAAAACATGAAAGCTTTAAACAATTTAAGTGCACTATGCTCAAAGGCAACGTGACTTGAATAACCGTAAGACAATTGTTTCAAACAATTGTTCAAAAAATCTTTTTTAAGGTTTTATTTTAATAAAAAATATATATAAAATAAATACAAATAAATATGCAACATTGAAGAAAAAAAACAAAACTTGTGACAAAAGTCGACCAGTGTTCGCAAATTTTTTTAATTTATCTGCCTCAAAGTTTTCGCAAAAAGGCTAAATGAGACAGATGAAATTAACAAGTTTGATAAGTTGCAATTGGAAAATATTTTTAGAACAGTAAATACATATGTGTATGGCTTTATAAAATTGTGGGCAATAATTATAGAAGCCTTAACGCTTTATGGATTTTACAAGTCGATATAAATTTCGACGCATTTAATTCTGAGCGATGTGGTATTATTCGATTATATATCCGGGCATGAAGCTCTGCAAAGATTAAATGTTTCCGTTTTTGCTTATTTAATTTATTCTATAAATATCTGAATGCTTCGTGGAATAATAAGAATAATAGCAATATTGGCTTTTCAAAAGGGACGCTACAAAAGTTCTTGGCGCTCTTTTGACATTTGACATTTTGACAATAAGGTTTGCCAGTTCATGATAAAAAGATAAACGAGTCAACAATGAGTCGAAATTATTAAGAGTTCGAAATTTTCATCAAAAATCATCTTCAGCGATAAGGCTCATTTCTGACTGTATGGCTTCGTCAATAAATATGCGTTATTGGTCAGGCAGCAATCCACACGTACTCAACGAGTCATCATTGCATTCCGAAAAAGTTACGCTTTGGTTCTGGTTTATGGGCCGGTGGCGTCATGGGGCCGTACTTGTTCCGTGATGATAAAGAATCTCTACCGTTCAATGACAATTGAATATCTTTGACAACAATTTGATGATATGGACTTGAAGGACATGGGGTTCTAACAGGACGGTGGTAAAAGCCACATAGCGAATGTCACAAATAAACTTATTTGATTTCAAGTTTGGAGAACGTGTTATCTCATGCGATGGTCCAGTCGATTGGCCGCCTCGGTCGTGCGATTTGACGCCGTTAGAGCTACGTTAAGTCTATGGTCTATGTCAACAGGCCAGCGATGATTGGTGAACTCCGTACGAATACTGAAAGTGAAATTGCAGCAGTATCGGCCGATTTATGCTTGAAAAGCGTCGAAATTTGGATTCAACATCTGGACTTCTGCAAGCGTGCCCGCCATGCAAAATAAATCGAGTTTCATTCATAATGGCATCGAACGTACTTTCACAGGAATAAAGATAATGATTGATATCCAAAACCGTTTTTGTTTATATAAAAAAACATTTGTAAGAAAATTTAAAAAGCAAGCGATAACCATCCATACAACTCTATTTTTTAATGGCAATATTGCTTGATTTTGATACGCAGACTCAGATAATAAAAATTTATCAATCTGAAAAACAATGTGTGGAGAGTTACTTTATTTAATGTTTCGCCTTTTACTTGAATTGTTTTCAAGTACTTTTGTTTGTTTAAAAGAGTCCAGCTTTCTTATTTGGCTTTGTTGAGTTGAAGAAGATGAATTTTTTTTTCATGGATGCTTAATTATTGAGATTTAATTTTTATTTGCAATGTACAATGTTCGTACATTACCAATCCATCATTTTCGTAGAAAAGATCACTTGTCAGCTTCAATTTTAGCCGATCCTTTCTATTTATGAAAATTAATCATACGACATCTTGCTTTATTTGAAAATAACAGCTTTCCATTTCAATGATGGTTCTTCCAGAAACCCACTAGGGTTTTTTCTGTAAACCTTAAGGTGTCCCAATAACTTTTGTATTTTGTTTTCTTATTTTATCTTTATTTTGCTATAATTAATTAATTACACAAAACAGCGTATCTTATATAGATTTCATAAATAGACGCACTGTTTTTGATTTTTTGCAAAAAAAAAAAAAATACGTTTACTATTCTCCATTGTATATTGTATAATTTATTTGCATATATAACTTATACCACACTATTTGTTCTACATAGCTGTTCGATATTCTACTGTCGCTTCAGAAGCGCCAATTATGATATCCCATTGCAAAGAATTACCAAACCAAGTTTATTTTTCGCAACTCTTTAATATCAGAACTAACATTGTCTACTTCAATTTTAAAAATTAATCAAAACATTTTTCTTTTGTTGTAGAGAACAGGCTTTTTGTAAATTTCAGCCGTCTCTCTACAACTATACATTAAGTTAAATGAACTGCAAGGGCACTCCTTAGTAATTTTAAATATTTATACTTGTTACTATAACGATCATAGTTATCGACATTCTGTCTAGTTTTGAAGCATTTGTCTAGAATGGTTATAACGGTTAACTGAAGTCACCTATGGGAATACCTTTTAGTTTTTTAAATTAGAATTGTTTTTAAAACGGGACCAATTAGTAAGCATAACCTTTTAAGTAAAGAAATAGTTTTTTGAATCCATTCAGAAATGACTGAGTTTTGCCGCCACAAACAAATAAAAAAGCATCATTCAGACAAATTAATTAATCAATACCAAACAAGAAATATTCACAAAGACCCTCTTTCAAGGGTTATTAAAATAAAAATTAAAAAATTCTACTATATAATAATATTAAATTTAACAAATTTTTGCAATAAAATAATTTATGTAAAAGCTTAAAATAAACTTTTTAATCTTGTTATGTTTTATGATTCTTATTTTTTTTTCTTTTTTTTTTTGGTTTTTATAAACAGAAGAACGAGCAAATTCGAAACCCTAGAAAAAACACTATTTTTTATGCACAAGGTGTGGCAAAAGTAACATTAAATGTCAATTATTTTTTATGTATTATTTAAACTTCATTGAAATTGAAAAGTAAATTTTATAATGATTGAACCAGAACCTGAAATAATAATATTCTCATTATTTACTAAAAATTCGTTTATTTTACCAGTTTTAAAACTAAGAATTAGGGAAAGTATTCAATGATAAATAAAACGGAAAATGTTTGTTCTTGAAAAAAGTTTTAGTGGGAAATTTGATAAGGGATTAACTATTGGAAAATATTTGTATTACTTCAACGGAAATTCGATGTAAACACTTCTTAGACATCTTTGGTAAGAGCGGCACATTAAAAACTCCTTGCAAAACCAGTTTATACGAACTTGTGCAAAACGATAAAAAAAATTACTGGAACTACTTTTTATATCTGCCTGCAATAAAATAAACCTTAAAGGAGAATTGTTAGACATCATTTAAAAAATCATTACGAGCTTCAAACTATGAAGTTACTTTTGTTCCACCTGCACACATCAAGAGCATTTACGCATACCTGTTTCAGAAAAATTAGCCATGCAACACTATAGTGCTGCATATTTAGTGGTATTTGTATATTGCGTGTGTATTATGGTGTTTGAAAATTTATTAAATGTGTTAAAAGTTTTATCGAGTTTTTCTTTTCGTTGTCTTATGAAAATTCGTATGCGGCCATAAAAATGTTTGGAATATTTGAAAAGTTGTTTCTTTATATTTATTATATTCAGTCTTCGACAGAAAAACTGAGTGCAATGCCGAATATATGAAATTTTCATGCAGCAGCAAAATTCAATGAAGAACAAAAAAAACGGAAAATGTGTTAAACAAACAAAAATTCTTAAAATAACAAGCCATAACGAAAAAATCATTTAAAGTTAAAATATGGAGGAACGGTTTTTAGTTGGATTTGGTCGACTTTAAATGTTCCCTTCATAGCTTTACATAAAAAGCAAATGTTTGCTGTTTTATTAACGTTAAAAAAAACTTGTACTACATTTGTGATAACTCTAGAATTTTTTGTCCTTATGACCTCAGAAAATGTGGACAACCTCCGGTTACTCCGGGCTTGATGTGCGGGTTATGCTCAGCCACCCAGATCCTTGTTAAACGACAATTAAAAAACACAACTCTTCTTTTGGCCGCAACCTTATTTTTTCCTTTATTGACCACTTATTTAGAGGTATAATGATTCAGCGCAAGTCCTTGTGTTAGCATTAGCCGACGTCTTAATTATTTCTATGTTTCAAGTTCAACACTTTAATTCTGCCCCTAATGTTATTCAGGACCTACTCTTTCTCTGAGCTTTCCGGATGAGAACTTCCAGGAAAACTACCTATACTTTAACCTAAGCCTGTGGCCTATCACTCCTCCCTCGATATCGAGGTAAGTCGGATGTAATCCGTCTGTAACTTCCCTCTACTTTTCTTCTTTAGGATTAGTTTTACTTATCCACACTTACTTCTATCACTTGCTCTTTGAAATTATATCTTACCGACCTTTGCTACCACTTGCTCACGTTCATAACGAATCAGAAATCACTTCTATTATTTTTCAATTATAAGAAAAACCCCAGATATATTTTGTCTACATGCAGAGATATCAAAAATTTTACAGTTGAGTACTGTAGTGAAATTAGATGACAAGGTTAAAAGAACAACAGTAAAGTTTTAACAAGGACGCTTTTGAAATACACAAACAAAAACAAAAGTAAAAAATAAAAACAGCAGCCTGAACACTAAACCCTAGTGTAATCAACACAAATGAAGTAAAAGTCAAAAGGGTGGCTACTTTATGTAGAGAAAAAAAATAATATGAGTGTGTGTGTGTGTAACAATATTTGTCTTAGTATGCATATTGATATATATATATATATATATATATATATATATATATATATATATATGCATGCCGCGAATAATAAAAATCCATAAGAATTACAAAAAACAACATCAAATACACAGAGAAAACAAATTCGTTATAAGAACCGAATTTGTTGCCAATCGAATTTTGTAGGCTCTGTGCATTATCTTGAATTCGGTTGTAATAACTGAATAAATACAGCACTTACAACTATTTAAAAAAATGATTCTTTGGTGACTATAAATATTATTGTGAATTAAATAAAACAATTAAATATTTTAATATTTACTTTTATTTTAAAAATAAATTATAAGAATAAGATTATAAATTTCATGATTCGAACCATTGAATTTAGCCTTCTCCTTGCTTTACATCTTGATTTCTCCTTTTCAGTTTCCAGTTTCTTCAACTTGCCATCCTATACCGCTCGTAATGTCGCTAGGAAGAGTATTAAGCATTTTAAAATTATTTTTAATTATAAATGTCCTTCTGAGATAATTTTGAACTTACTCTCCAAAATCATTGGGGAACTTTTCACCACTTCTAATAAATCTTTGTATTTTTGTAACTGAAATATTGTTGTATTTTTATTGTCATGTGTACAAATTTTATTTTTATTATGTCGAACATTTTTCGATTTCAGAATATACAATCGAGTTTTTCGATTCTCACTACCTAAATTTGGTTTCCATAAGTAATGTGCTGAATAAGTTTAGTTGTATCTTCCATTTGATAGAATAAATTTTAGTAACGACATAAATCGATCAGGTTAACTTTTTTAAGAGGTGTTGCAACTAACATTTAGGGGGAAATATCATTTGTTAACTCCAAATATAAAAAATAAATCATGATAATAAATTATCAATAATAAAAATCAAGTTATTATAATAGTAATTGAATTTTTAATACTCGTATATCAAGCGAATTTTTACCAATCTTTTTTTCTGTGTGTACATACACTTTCTTCAAACTACATGCATAAGCAATAAAGACGGCGAAAAGTAGAAAAAATACAATCAATAATCTGAAAAGAGCCCATTTAGTATCGCAAGGATATTAAAGCGGAAAGTAGGATATATATTTGTACACACTTAAAGGGTTAAGAAAGTTTTTATGCACAGAGAACAGAAATTCGTTCTGAGAATCGAATTCGTTGCCAATCGAATTTTGTCGGTTGTGTGTATTATATTGAATTCGGTTGTAATAACTGAATGAATGTGGCACTCACAACTATTTAAAAAAATGATTCTTGGGTGACTATAATTTATTATTGTTATTAAATAAAGCAATAAAATATTTTAATATTTATTTTTATTTTAAAAGTAAATTAAAGGAATAATACCCTGTTCAGACATACTTTTTAATTTAGCCATTAAAATTTTAATTGAGTAATTAATTTTGGTGTTCACATATATCCAATTTAATTTACTTAATTAAAATTTGACAGTAGAATATAGTTCTGTTCAATAACAAGAAGTTGTTACTGATTGTTATTGGAAAGTGTTTACTTCAGTACTTAAAAAGAAGCAGCGAAAGAGTAAAAAAAGAGTATAAGATGTAAATGTTAATAAATTTTTTACTACTTTTGTTACTGCCAAGAACAGAACAGTTGATTCTTGTTCAGTTTTACAAAATAAGTTAATAAATATTAAATACTTTGAACTGAAAGTCTTTATAAGCACTTTCCACGAAAATATTTACATCACATCATTGCTGGACTAAATGGTGTGCCTTTTTCCATAATTTGTATGGCGATTTCGGTTAAAAATATTTTGCAAATGCTAACTGTTGCAATACAAAATGTTTTACGCATCGAACACCCCTTTTTTCTGTTTTAGATAAATGTTTATTTTTATGGTTGTTTGTTATTATGGTCAGGCTTTACTTTGCAAAATATAATCTATTCCTTTTTTTAATTGGAATAGTAATGTTGTAAATTTTTATTTTACTCTATCGTTACTAGCTTCTGTCGGAAATTTAATAGAAAAAACTGAATTTTTACATAAGAAATTTGTGTTTGTAAATTTGGAAGAATAAAGAGAAGTTCGGCTTTAAAAGAAAGTTTGCTTGTTTTTATTTGAAATATGGAACTCTTCCAGTCAGTACGATAAATTTCTGACTGCTCGCTAGCTTTGAAAAACCATTAAATTTTCAAACATTTTTCATTTCTGTTGTTATAATTTTCGATAGTAACCGTCGTCACTGGCTGTGTACTTTGGATGTTCGGCGAGCGCTTTCGATGTGATAACATCATTTTCAAGCCACGTGTTTATGAAAATGAAAATGATGTTATCACATCGAAAGCGCTCGCCGAACATCCAAAGTACACAGCCAGTGACGACGGTTATTACCGAAAATTATATCAACAGTTTAATATATACTGGCGGAATCAACCCAATTAATTTAATTTTTCATTTCATTTAATTTAAAAATATTTTATTTTTCTTTTTAATTTTCACCCTGACCAGGATTCGAACCATCGATTTTACAAATTAATGAAAATTTTCGGCTTTTGGTTCTTTTTAATTAATTTTCTAAACATTTTTAGAAAGAAAAATTATTTACAAATGTATGCGGACGTTTTTCAAAGAAAACAAGAAAAATTAGACGCTAGCAGAGTTTAGTTTTCAGTAATAATATGCTGAATATGTTTAGTTGCATCTTCTATTTAATAGAATAGATTTTAGTAAACATACAAATCGGTCAGGTTAACTATTTCAAGAGGTGTTACGACCAATATTTGGAGGCAAATATCATTTGTTAGCTTTTAATGTAAAAAATAATTCAAAATTATTAATTATTAATATTAAAAATAAAATTATTATATAAGTAATTAAATTTTGAACATATCAATCGAATTTATACCTATCTGTTTTCTGTGTGTAGCTGCCTCGCTCAGTGGTACACACAGAAAAATGATTGGTAACAATTCGCTTGATACGTTAAATTTTCAATTACTAATATAATTTTTTGATTATTATTATTAATAATTTATAGTCTTGATTAATTTTTTATATTAAAAGCTAACAAATGATATTTGCTTCTAAATGTTAGTTGTAACACCTCTTAGAAAAATTAACATGACCGACTTGAGTCTTTATTAAAATCTATTGTATTAAATGGAAGATGCAACTAAATTTATTCAGTACATTACTACTGAAAATCAAATTATAGAAGTAAGGATCATAAAACTCGATTGTATATTCTGAAATCGAAAAATGTTTAACACAATATAAATAAAATTTGTACACATTACAAAAATCAAAAATATTTTAGTTAAAAAAATAAACTATTAAAAGTGGTGAAAAGATCTCCAATATTGGTAAATAATTTTATAATATTTAATTTATATCGCAGCGCAAAGCGTGCGGTATGGGATAGCAAATTAAAGAAACTATGTGGAAAAGAAGAAGAAATCATAATGTAAAGGAAGAAGATAGCTAAATTCAATAGTTCGAATCATGAAATTTACAATGTATAATCTTATTCCTATAATTTATTATTAAAATAAAAATAAATATTAATAAATGTTTTTGTTTTGTTTAATTCACAATAATATTTTAAGAATCATTTTTTAAAATAGTTGCGACTGCTATATTTATTCAGTTACTACTACCGAATTCAAGATAATACACACAACCGAACAAATTCGATTGGCAACAAATTCGGTTCCCAGAACGAATTTCTGTGCTCTGTGTATGAAATAAAAAAGTTATACACACAGAAAAAGGATTGGTAAAAATTCGATTGATATGTTCAAAATTTAATTGCAAGTATAATAATTGGTTTTTATTATAAATAACTTATAATTTTAACTTATTTTTAGTATTAACAGCTAATAAACAATAATAACGTCTAAATTTTGGTTATTAAACCTCTTAAAAAAGTTATCCTTACCGATTTGTATCTTTACTAAAATCAATTCCATTAAATGGAAGATGCAACTAAACTTATTCAGCACATTACTACTGAAAACCAAATTTTGGTAGTTAGAATCATAAAAATCGATTGCGTCTCGTTAAAGCAAAAAAATGTTTGACATAATAAAAATGAATTTGTACTAATTACACAAAAAAAAATCATCAATACTTGAGTTGAAAAATACAAAGATATACTGTTAGTGGTGAAAGTTCTCCAATATTGTTGAAAGGTAAGTTAAAAATCATTCTGAAAAGACGTTTGTAAGCAAAAAATCTAAGATGTTTAATACACTTTGCAGCAGCAAAACCTGCGGTATAAGATGGAAAGTTAAAGAAACTACATGGAAAAGAAGAATCATGATGTAAAGAAAGGTGTAGGATGAATACGATGGGTCGAAACATAAAATTTATGATGTTAATCTTATTTCTATACTTATTTTTAAAATAAAAGTAAATATTAAAATATTTTACTGTTTTATTTTATTCACAATAATACTTTATAGTCACCCAAGAATCATTTTTTTAAATAGTTGTGAGTGCCATATTCATTCAGTTATTACAACCGAATTCAAGATAATACACACAACCGAAAAAATTCGATTGGCAACGAATTCGGTTCTTATAACGAATTTCGTTTCTCTGTGTGTACAACAGTTGATTGAGCAACATATATCAATTTACATCAACTATAGGTTCACCCTTTTGCTTAAAAATTAACAGTTTATACTTTCTGTTGTTGTTGTAAATTTCAACCGTCTATCTATAACGGTTCAACAATTTTTTAATTAATAATTGAAGATAGTTTAACTTCTTATTATACCAAAGAAAGTCGTGGACATTGTTTCAAATTTGCAAGCGTTTGTCTATAACGATTCAAAAGATAAGCCCATACAGGTCAATTTTTATGGGAACACTCTTCAATTTTTAAATTTAAATTACAAGCTTGTTAATATAGCGGGGTTAGCAATACAGTTACCTCTTAAGTTTCAGCTGGTTTACATGAGATTTTCAGACAACACTAAAAATGAGCAACACCCTACGCAACAATATAAAAAAATCAACAGAAACAACCGATAAATTTAGTTGCAGCGGATTATAGAGTCTTTACAAAGAGAAAATAGACTTTAACGCACATGGACACTAACCAAGAGAAATAGATGAATGTATGACAGTATTACACCCAAGTAAAAATGGACAAAAACTAGATATTCTTGAAAACATGTAAACCTACAAAACACGAACGTTTAATGGTGACATTATTAGCGAACAGGTAAAAACAATCTCTGGCACGATTTTAACACCACTAAAATTATTAAAACACTCTTACAAACGAAAAACGCAGATGGTCACACTTACCCAACCAATAATAAAAGGCGGATATATTAAACTATTTATCCCAATAAACATGACAGATATAAAGCAAACTTCCTGTATAAAACTATTTAAACATACAAAATTACCTAAACCCACCAGCTCTTATCCTTAAGTCTATCTATTTTTAACACTATCTCTTCAGTACTCACTAAAAATGAAAATATTTCGCCTATTTAAACTATTGCATGGTTGATCACCTAAACTCTATGGTTTAGAGTTTTGTGTACCGTTGAATGGTGTTAGTACAGGGATATTCCTCAATAAGCTATTTTTGCATCAAATTCAAATTCAGAATTTATAACTGGGATAAATGTAACTTATCATTAAGAATTATCTTTATCGATATCCTTAAAAGGAATAAAACAAAATAAAATGTGATTAATTATTATTTTTCGTCAGATAACTACGGAAATAAAATTAGTATGCGAAAATATGCAAAAACCCGCGGCCACAATATTTTTTTATTTAAAGAGGGATAAAAATCAACAATTCGATACATACGATGTTGTGGGCAGAAGTGGGACAAATAACTCAAAGTGTATTTAACAAAGGTTAACAGAGTATTCTTTAGGGATTTTTTAATTTGCTTATATTTTTGCAGCTTTTATTATATCATTTAGCAAAGAATAGATTAAAATTAAATAAATGTAGCGATTTCGGAAATAACTTTTTAAATAAACTTAACTTTTATTTAATGGAATATAAACGTATCTTCACTTACAACGCATACAGATATTAACGTCCATTAGCAGAACATACCGTTAGTTAAAGGTAGGATTTTGTCTGCATGATAAATGGATTTTCATTATTAAAACTTTCATTTTTTATTGTTATTATTATTAAGAATAAGAACAATATGGAATTAATAAAAATAATAAGAATATGTTTTATAATGGAAAGCTTATTATTGGTCCGACAAAATCCTGCCATTAACTAAAGGTAAGTTGTAATAATGACCCTAGATCTGCCACAATAAAAAAATTTAGGGCAATAAGGCATAAAAAAAACATTATTTTTTTTTTGTCTTTTGCTCTGTGGGGAAAACCACACTAAAAGACTTTGTTTGCAAAAACGTTCATCCCAATTTAATTTGTTTTAATTGCGAAAGTACGATCATTTTATAGTTAAAAAAAGTCAAAATATTTTCGTTTGAGAGTTAACACCCTTTAACAGATTGTTGTGCCAAAAATATTACAAGATGTAAAGAAACATTAGAAGACAAACTTGCAAAGTTTTTAGATATTGTTAAGTTTTTATTGTCAGTTGTTAAGTTAAATTAAAATCTCAGGTAACAGAATCAATTTTAAATACATTTTTACCTTTTTCTTGTCACATACTAATCACATCTTTGACCAATCTTTCAATTCAAATATTCGAATTTTTTTTTTAATTAAATAAAAATACTTATTGTAAAATCTACACGGACTTAACGTCAAATTATTTTCATGGATCATAAGGCAACATTGTTTCAGTTTGAAAATTGTATTACTTTACTTTACTTTGTGTTTTATAAAATTTTAAATCGCAATATTTAAACAATGTTGTTTTAAAATATTGCTTGCATGCAACATAGTCAAAGAGTAATTTAAACACTGTTAATATATTCAATAGTAAAGCAAAGTTTTTTTTTTAAAAACATTTGCTGCACTAAGTGTACACTGCAAAAAAAAATCAAAAAACTTGCAAAATTCCAAAACCAAACTGAGATTGACAACAGAAAAAAGATGATGTTGTCACAGACAATATTGCTTATTATCATTATATACAAGGTCATTTCCATTATGCAAGAGAAATCAGTTTAGATTTTTCTTTTGTTTTAAGTACGTTGCTAATTATTCAAGCCAAACAAATATATTGTTTACATTTTCAGAAAAACCGAAAATATTTTGTGTGTATCCAACTTTAAAAAAAAAAAACAAAATTATATTCGAAGTCCAATGCAAAATTCCTAAATATTAACAAAAGCAAAAACAAATGTATTTCGTGCTTATTTTCGTAAATTTCTTCTCTTTTTTATTTTGTTATTTAAATTTAAATACTAGTTTTAGAAGAAAAACAAAAAATGTGTTAAGTAAATTAAATTCGTAAGGTAAAAATAAATTAACCCAACTGCTTTTTAAATTCAAATTAATTACACAGTACAACAGCCAATCTGGGGGGTGAGAAATTCCAAATGAGGGTGATGGTACTAGGTCAGTATAGTAAAACCCTCAAAGGGTTTGGCGTTCGTATGTGTCAGTTTTTTTTATGACCTTTTAAATATTTTCCTTATTCCTAAACGTAGTTTAACATAACTCGAGAACCACTTGTCCGATTTTGATGAAACAAATTGAAAAATTAAGAATTATAATTTCTCTAATCTGTTTCTTTACCGTTTTCCTATATGTGCAACACTTTCGAAGTTAAAAATGAATGTATGAAGGGAAAAAAGTATTTTTTGCCTAAAAATTTAAATAGTTTTTTTTTTTAATTCATAAAAAATCCAAAATGGAATAAAGTGCCAAAACTAATTACTTTCGCGTAAAGTCACATAACTCATGAGCAAAAAAAGGCATAGATCATGAAAATCGATGCACGCGTTTCTCATTTATTCACAATTAGATAAATGTATGAATTTCAAAAATTTGCTCCAGATATGCACAACATTATTTGGAGAAAACATTGACACTCACAAGCCGAACTCTCTCATATTTTTCTACTGTACTTAAAGAGAAATATTGTTGTGGCAACACTGGTTCTGTAATGTTCACATAAAACATGCATTATCATTATACTTCTTCTGTTTCTCACACTGGTTCTGTGATTTTTGTCATTCAACAAGTGCCGATGAACGCGAAGAGTAAAAGTGATTTTTCTCCAGTTTTTTAAAAGTGAACAAAAGAGAACAGAATATGAAACTATGCAAGCCAGTGTTCAATATGTCTCAACACATAAAAAAGGGGAAATTTCAGTACTGATTTTGTTCAAACATACGAGATATACTTCAACCAAAATGTTTTAGTGAACGAAAATTGAGTACAAAATATAGTGTGTAAAAGCTGCTACAACCGTCTAATGGATTGGAAAAATAGAAGACGTGAAAGTATGAAATTCGGTATCCCAATGACTTGGACTAATCCTGGCGAAGGTCACAACCAATTGAATTGCTATTCATGTGCGAATAAAGGAGCCGCAAAAAGGATAAGAAAATCATATAATTACGTTGCTGCTGCAAGTGTGGCAACAACATTGCCTCATTCGGACCACATTCCTGTGCCAAAAGCTTCTAGCCCAGATATTTTCTCTTCTACGACTGCTCCGACATATCATGCACGTGATGATCCCCCATATGAGCCATCAGTATCCAATGAGCCAATTTTAATAAATCAAAATAAGCTTGATTCAATTGTTGCCAAGTTTGAATTAACACAGCATAAATCGGAAGAGCTGGCTTCCATTTTGAAATAAAACAATTTGTTGGAACCCGGTGTGAAAGTCACAGCTTATCGAAGTCGTCAGGCACTTAATTTTTTAGTAGTACTTAATTTTTTTAGTAGTTTATGGCCAGAAGTCTGGAGTTATTGAGGAAAATTTATAAATAAGGCGAATAAAAACAAATATTCTTGTCAAAATGGGATACCTTCACTTAATTGTAAATAAAAGCTGAACGCGTTAATCGATTTCTATGATCTATGTCGCATTTTGTTTATAGGTTATGTGACTTTACATGAAATTAATAACACTTGATCCTTTTTTCCGTTTTGGATTTTTTATAAATTTAAAAAAAAAATTTTAATTTTTAGGCAAAAAAATATTTTTTTTTCTCCACAAACTTATTTTTACCGGCAAAACAGTTGATTATAGAGAAAAAGGTTATATGAACGAATTAAAGAAATTGTAAAATCGGACAAGTGGTTCTCTAGTTATGTTAAACTACGTTTTTGCCAAAATGTTACAACTAAGCGAAAAAACATCAAGATAAGGAAAAAATTTAAAAGGTCATAAAAAAAAACTGACACATATGAACGCCAAACCCTTTGAGGGTTTTACTATACTGACCTAGTACCATCACCCTCACTTGGAATTTCTTACTCCCCAGACAATAATCCCAAAAATGTTCCACAGTGTTATAGAGTGTTTTAAATAACATTCTCAACAGGCGGACAATAAGCTTCATTCCAGCATTATCAGTAATCGCAATTGTAAACTAACGTATTTAATTTGATAAAATATAATTTTAGTACTTTGCATTTGTTTAAAATTATTTTTTATTACAAAATAAAAAAATAAATAATAAAACTATTTAAAAATACAAAAAAAAATTGCTAACAATTTTTAGAGCTGCTCAAACTGAACGCTTGTTATACAGAAACATTTTACTAAATAGAAAAGTGTCAATCAGTATTATAATATTTTTTTATTATTCAAATATGATAGCGATATATTGAAAATAAAAATTTAAATTGTAAAAAATATTGCAACCTACGGAGCGAGCTTAAGAGTAAAAAATTCGATAAAAACTAAAATCATAATTATTCATATTTATTTATTTGTTTTTGAAACTATTGAATTTACTATATTTAAAAAATTTAATTTATTTTAAGTTCACATATAATAAATTTTTTTTTTTAATTATTAAATTTGCTTAATATTGTAAAATAGATTGTAAATAAAAGAAAACAAAAAAAAAACATAAATTAATGCGAATTTTAGCAGAATTAAAATAATTCCTTAATTATAAAATTAACTATTGTTTAAATTTTAACTTTTTATTCCTTTTTACTTCTTTTTTTTTTTTTTTTTTGAATAAGAATTAAATTTTATAGGATCTTTCGTTTAAGCATATTGTATTTTTAAACTCTATACTATTATAAATCGTTAAAGATTACGTAGAAAATATAACTTTTAGAAAAGAGTGCTATTTTCGGCTGTGCCGAATCTTATATACCCTTCACCATCTATGTAAATCTAGTTTAGTGAGGTGACTCCAATCAAAAAAGCAAATATTGGGGTAACAGAGAAAATTAATATAAAAAAATTGGTACTGCGTACATATAATTTTATATAAAAATGCCATCGGCTCTTAATGGGTTAAGCATTTTTTTAAATTCTCTCTATTCCCTTAAAGATCTCTTCAAAAGCTTTAAAATGATATGGGTATCGATATTTAAAAAAAAATTTATAATTTCAGAGCCCCGTAACTCGAAAAATAATGGGCGAGCGCCAATTTTTTCACTTTTTTCTTATTTTTCAATTCTGTATCGCTATTAGATTAGATTTTTTGAAAAACAAAAGTAAAATGAAATTATTTTTTCAAACAAAAACAGAAACAATAATCTAATTATTAATATATTTTGTGTCCTGTTTCCTGATGATGCCACCCAACGGTGTGGCGAAATATTGAAAATATAAATTAAATTTTATTATTTATAAACTGACCTAGTGCTTAAAAAATTAGAAAAGAAAAATTATTTAAAAAGGTAAAAAAACAATTATACATAGCACAAATATTTGAAAATTATTTTGAGCAATTAACATTTGAAAATGATTTCGGGCATATGGCTCTTAACGAAGCACAACGCAAACAATCAATTTTTGGCCAATATTTCGCGTATTTCATGAACTACACAAACAATGCTGGTTACAAAATGAACCAATTGTAGCTCAGTTATCAGCATAAACCAGTAACTTTTCGTTGTCCTAAAGGAAATAATTAAGAGGTATAAAGTCGTATCATTTTGGAAGCTAATTGACAAGTACATGCTTTTAAAATTAAATAAGTGCGAAATTATTGTTTTAATAATTCAATGGGTGATGCGCCATGGGGCATCATCCATTTCATTTTTTAAAAATAAAAGACTGTGATATCACTAACGTGTAACGGTTGCATGTTTAGGGCTTTATGTTGCATGACAAATGTGTTTATCAAAAGGACCGTTAAGCCAAAAATTAGCCTATTTGTTAAACAAAATTTTGGGTCTAAAGTCTATAATAACACTGCACAACAGCATTTCTGATGATTGGAGCACAATACATGATTCTAGTCTAGTTTTTAATGAGGATTTCAAATCTGTAGTCAGAATTTATATCAGCTCTAGTTGAAGAAATATGGCATATAAGCTGTTTTACACAAAAACGCCATATTTTTCGTTGTATATATTAGTTAATTAAGCTCTTACGATAAAAATTATTCTTTTTTTAAGATCTTCGTATATAATGAGAAAACTTCTCTGTATGTTCCAGAAAAAATCTGTCATCATTTGCGCGTTCCAGTGGACCTATTAGCTAATGAAAAAGGTCTATATAAATAGCTTGTCAATTTCTTAACTAAAGTTCCTTCTTCACTTAAGTCTCCAAGATTTGCGGGAAAATAATCCAGGTGGTTGTGAAGAAAGTGCAACTTGATACTCATGTTACATCCGAGCCTTTGAAAGTGACTGATCAGTTGTTCAACGTGTTGAGAAAATTCAGAACTTTTTTTGTTTCCCAGAAAATTTTCAATAAGCCAAACAAATTCATTCCATGCTGCTTTCTTAATCTCTGTCATAGTGTCATTAAAGTTTGTGTCTTTTATTGATGATCTTATTTGTGGCCCGTCAAAAATCCCCGCTCTTATCTTTTCTGCACTCAGTTTTGGAAACTTTTTTGATAGGAAAAGGAAATACTTTTCATTTTTATCAAGGCCTTTTACAAATTGTTTTATAAGTCCTTGTTTTATGTGTAAAGGGAGGCAAAACTATACGATCCCTTCGTACTAAAGGTGGATTTATAACGTTCTCTTGTCCGACAACTAGCGCTTCCCGAGGAGGCCAATCTTTTTTAATCCAATATTGCCATTTAGCTCTAATATCGCACAGGCAAATAAAACAGGGATATTTGGTGTAACCACCTTGTCGGCCTAAAAGAAAGTTGACCATTTTTAAATCGACACATATAAGCCAATTGTGTTCCACATATTTAATTTTGTCTAGAATTAGAGCAATAGTTGTATATTCTTATTTAAATTTTGTGGAATGTGCAATAGGCAACGGGTTCAATCCAGATCATTGCCGTTTCATACCGGAATCTATTTCTTTTTTCATTTGTCCACACACGTAGAAACTCAACGCATGTTTTACATACCTTTTGTGGAATCCAAGACTTGTCCTTCATTTCCAGTGCATGACCAAAGTAATTTTTGTATGCCTCAATAACAAACACTGTCACATTCAAACGGTATTCTTTGAATATATATTCTCCGCAAATGAAACGAAAATAGTTCGGATCATTGACACAAACTCTTCTTGATGACGTCATGTTAAATTTTATAAACAAAACTTAATATTTTTTTAATTAGAAGCAAATTAACCGACTAAAACAGCGATTTTTTTACAAAGCCTTATCTCGTAAACTAGAGCTGTTGCAAAAAAAACTGAGGGCATATTTTAAATCAGCAACGTCAAGTTAGAAAATACAATGTCATAAAAGTCAATCATCAGGCAAAAATTGAAATATTGTTTGGTAGCGTTGATTGAGCGTAAATTTGTTTATGCTAACTTAACGGGTAATGATCATAAATGATAACAAAAGACCACATTATGACAGTTCCTTTAACACTTACAAATTTTGAACAATTTATCGGGTTTAAATATATACCCTTTACCTCTTATATTGATTAAGATTTTGTCGTTGAAAACAGCGATACTCTTTAGTTTTATGATACAGAAAGTTATACCTCAGGCCTCTAATAAGGGTTTTCGCTGAATAATGTAAACACTTAATAATGAGGATCTGATTCAATACTTAAGGCATAAAAGTTCTGATTGTTTAAGTCTTGTTGTATTAAGGTTTTTCCAGCTTTAAAACTCAAATGAAGAAAGAGTTTGTCAAGGTTTTATGTCAAGATCCGACTTATAATATTTTAATACATTCAAGATACCGCGGCTGTGCACATATCTACTTTTGTTGACGACATACCCAGCAAAAAACTTTTAGAAAAGTTAATCGAGTGTAGCATTTTTGGCAGAAGGGCTTTCCTACTAGATTACCAACCTAATGATTTTAACAAGGCATGAGACTTTTACAATCAAATACTGCTAACTGAATACACTAATTATTACAGGAAGTTGTGATTATAATGAGTATGTATTTTAAGGTATTTCTTTTAGCTTATAGAACTAGTTCAATTACTACTTCGTTTTTTTCGAACTAATATAATGTGTTTTGTAAGCGAGTAACAAAATATGACAATAACGAAAGTAAGTGATTATATGGCAAGTACTTTTTAAGGTTATGTCTAAGTTTTTGCTGGGTACACGCAAAGAAAAAACATGGTTGAGGTAACCATAGTCTAAGAGCAACATATTATGGTTGTATTATACAAAACATAATCTTGTTACGTTAAAGCTGCATGTTGCAATCATATTATTGTCTAGCATAACAATAACATGGTAAAATCTAAAAATAGTTATGTTATAATATAAAAAATAAATGTTTAAATTAAAACATCATGATATGGTTTAAAATGTCATGTTATATAATTGAATTATTATTTTAATTAAATTAATTAAAAGGCTTAAACACATGGGCTACAAGAATCTTTTATAAAAAAATATATATAATTTATAAGCACAAATAAAGGCATCTTATCTGCATACATTCCTATGTGAATATCCATTTATGGAGCAAACGTGATATTCTCGTATTGAAGATGTACGTTACGTAACTAATGGTACTTCGGTACTGACTACACATTTATCCAAGACTTCTAATACGTCAATCTGGCATCTGACAACTATTGTTGATGTATAATATGATAGCTTTAAATAAAAAAAAAATACGTAAATGGTTACACAATTGTGCTTATAACACCAAAATAAAGGGTTTTTATGCTAACATACATACATACATATGTATATTTCAACTATTTTTGAAATGCTTTGCTTACCTTTTTATTTGTTTTCATATTCTCTGTATTATTTTTAATTGTTTATTTTGTACATACATTTTTATTTTTTTAATTTTCTCTAACAATAAAAACAATTTCAACTTTAAGCTGACAAAAAATTACTAAATTGATAGAAAAACATTCTGTCAAGACCAAGAACAATTTATTTTTAAGCGGAAACATTATTTTGTTTGCTTTTGATCATACTCTGATTAATTTTATATTATTATGGTTAAATATATTATATTATTTTTAATAAGTTATAAAACTTTGGTCGTAGTTCAAATTTTTTTACGATAAACCAACCATGTTGTATTTTTTGTGCACAGTAACCATATAATGGTTAAATATCAATAAAAACGTGTTTGTTGTGACTGAAGTATTGCTGAAAGCAACTATAATTTGTTCTCTGCAAATTTACAATGTTACAAACAACATATTATGGTTATTGTGACTATATCATAACCATGTTTTTTCTTTGCGTGTAGCTTTAGCAATTTTACATAAAAGCCTCTTCGAGTGCTTCATCTCTATTTGGAGAAGCGCATATAGCCTTTACTTTGGGTACAGAATATTCTCACCCTATTTCTTTCCTATTTGCAATTAAAAATTTAGTGCCCAATTTCACAAGGCGGAAATTAAAAAATTATCTCAACTATCAAGAAAAAAATGAAGAGGGAGAAGTGTTAGTAAATGTATTTTATGTTACATCGATCGGCTGACATTCTTTCTCTTGTCTTTTTCGTATTCCATCTTTTTCCAACGAACCTCGTAAATAACAACAGCTTTTTTTGTAAAACAGAAATTTAATAAAATTTGAACACTTTTGTTTGTACTTAACACGCGTTGTCATAATACAAAAAGGACAAAAAATACCAAAAACAAAAAAATAGAAATATTAGAAGAAAAAAAAAGAAACAAAATGTGAAAAAGGCATTTGTACATAAAAGACTGTACGATGCAGCCTTTCTTTTGTGCTTCATTATCCTCTAATGAACAAAAAGCTTAAGGGATCATATACCAAAGTAAAAAAAGTGCTATTTAGATAAAACGAATAACAAAAACAACTGCTGTTGCTGCATTGGCTGCTAAAGCAACAGCAACTTAAAAAAATTAAAGGAATATATCATGGCGTTTGTTCATTTATCTGCTTTTGTCTACTTATGATTCAAGAGAAATTTGTGTTTTTTCTTCTTCTTTTGTGTTTTGTTGCTTTCCGTTTGTTCTGTTTAAAAATTGCAAAAAAAAAAATAACAACAATAATTTAAGGTGTTCTTAGTTCTAGAGCCAATATTAATCGACTTTAAATGCACGGTTATTGGCCGAAAGTCATAAAATATCACCTAAAATTATTACATTGTCTTGGAAAAAATTTCTTTGTTTTGTATTTCAATATTTTCGAAATCAGTAAACTTAAAGTGTTTTAAGCTTTTTATATTCTATACTGTTTGACATAATTCTTAGACAAACAACACAGTTACCATTGAAATTGTATTTTATTTTTCTTTCTTCCTTCCGCTAAGATAATGATGAAGATAATGATGGTAGGATGCACGAACAGCTTTAAAAAAAGTCGTGTTCTAAAACAAGTTACTAAACATAAAATTAAACATTTTATTCTTTGTTCTACTTTGTCTTGGTTTTTTTTCCTACCAACTATCTTGTCTAGCACATATCCCCGAACTAAATATTTGACAATGCTTGGAATCCTGCTTTTTAGATTTTTCTGTAAGTCTCCCTAAGGGGAAAATATTATTTTATTTTGAAATAAACATACATACATACATATTGTCATATTCTACTCTTTTTTGCCTCTTCTACACGATTAAAATAATCCGGTATTAAATTAATTGACTGAATAAACACGTGGCTTAAAATGATGTTATCACATCGAAAGCGCTCGTTAAACATTCGAAATACACAGCCAGAGACGACGGTTGTTACCCAAAATTATAACAACAATTAAAATAATCGTTTATGCGCTCGTTTTAGGGAGGAAATCATTGCTTTGTCGGCAGAAAATGGTACACCTAGCCGCCACTCTTCTGAACGAGTCCCTTATGACTCGTGTTTCTGACTCAATTTTGAAGCTTTTTCAGTCGTACTGTTAATCAAATACGAAACTTCTTCGAGTCATTTTTTTATCATATTACTAGGCGTATGCGTGTCGTTTTTAATTAAAAATAAAATATTAAAATAATTTTTTCATCGTAATGCAAGCAGCAACAGATGTGCCCCGGTTGATGAGGTAACGTTGATTTGGCTTAATGAAAACATAGGCAAAGCTGGATATCTGCGTGAACGCTAATGCTAGCAGTTAATAGGGGCTCGGTCGATAGTTACCAGTCAATATTTTAGAATCACTAAAGTCTAGAATAAAGACTGGTGATAGCAATTAGTAAATTCGTAAATTGGGAGTCCTTTATCCCTAATCATTGTCGTCGGTAAGCGACCCATCAAGGTCGTTCATGGTATCCCTCTACATTAAAAAAAAATTCGGTAATCAATCAAACATGTTTTTACACTCATTCGTACTTCACAAATAAATTATTCCACAAAAATATTATACATAATAAAACATGAGCATAATTATGGTTTATAATTTTTGGTTATTTCGTATCTGCAACTGTTCAAAAGTTTTCAATTTTACTTCAATAAAAAACTTTATTTCATTCCGTCTACTTTAAAATAATCTCAGATGGGTAAAATATTAAAAAGCAAATGAAAACCGACCTCAGAAAAATCATGGAAAATGGATTTGTTAATTTGTTTTTGATTTATTTCAATTAAGTGCTAAACGTTCATAAAACTTCACAATGCTGCATTTTATTATAGCAAAATTTCAAAACAACTGCAAAAGTTCTAAGACAACGAGAAATTAAAATTTTATAAAATAAAAGTTGAAGAAAAAAAAATGTTTTTTTTTATAAAACCTTTGTCTATTTTCGTGTAACGAGTTTAAAAAATTTCGGTGATTGCTATAAAATACAAATAAAATAAAATAACATCCTTTGACTTAAAAATTTTTTTTCACATTTCATGCTTAAGTGTATAGTCATTTGGTCACAAGAAAAAACGTAAGTTAAATATAAGGATTTTATGAAAAGTGCATTACGTGAAATTTACAAGTGCTTAAGTCTTCTCCTTTGTCTCAGATGCTGATGTTTTGCTGATGTTTTTCATTTAGTTTTATGTTTTTCTGTTAACGTTGTTAAGCGAATGCTGGAAATACCTGTCATTTTAAAACTGGCTGGCTGTTAGTTTCATGTGTGACTGCTGAAATACTGGCGCTTAAAAACTCTTCAATCGTTTTGTCTTTATATTTAACATACAAATATACAATACATGTTTGGCCATGGTGTTGCATTTCTCTACTTTTTGTCTTGCTAATATACGTGTTTTTCTATTCCTTTTTTTATTGTTTAATTCATAAAATTTTCAAAAAGAGAGTCTTAAACCATCTGGCGCTTATAAATAACGAATGCCTAAAATAATATTATATCCATTTCGTTTTAAAAACTTAAATAGGCGCCTTAATATCAAATAAAGAAAAAGCATGTGTAAAGTCAGTATTGGCCAAACAAAGGCACAAAATGATAAAAAAAAATATTTACAATTTAAAGCAGGTACTTGTTTAATATTCATTAAGAGACGAAATCTAAAAAATTAACTGTTATGTAAGAAACGGAAAAACAGTGGTTATAGTTATTATTAAAGGCATTTTTGCTTTTAGGAAATTTGTTAAGAAAGCAATTAAATTGTGTCAGTAAAAAACTCTGAAAATAACAGTTCGAATTGCCTGCTTATTTCGAATATAGTTACTCTGATGGTAGAAAATAACAATTAAAGTTTGCAAAATCAAACTCGTATTGAATTAAAAAATATATATATATAAATGGTGCACAGTCGTAATTTTCTATGAGGCCCACAACTCGAAAAATATGGGCGAGCGTCAATTTTTTCACTAAATGTTTTTTTATTTCCTAATTCTTTATTGTCCCATTTCTTAGAATATAGTCCAGGATATATATGTTAGAAAAATAGAAAATGGAACCCTGATTAAGATATGCTTTAGTGCGGTTTTTTTATTTGACAACAAGTAAGCAATAGGCATTTCAACATTTTCGTTTCACAATTTTATATTTTCCTATTTCTGTAAAATTTTCGTTGTTTTATAATAAAAAATAAATTAATAAAATTTTAAAGTTAAGAGAAATATTGCATATCTTAATATTTACAAAAAAATTTTATTTTTTTTTCTACAAAAATTATAATTTTTTTCTACAAAAATTATAATTTTTTTTCTACAAAAATTCAAAATTCTTGAAGTAGAAGATGTGAACTTGTAATTTTTTTTAAATTTTATGGAATTTTAATCCAGCAGAGGAAATTTTATTCACTCTGCTAACAGTGAGCTATTTTGCAGAAAAACAATTTCAAAAAAAAGTTTGATTTTAATTTGTATCTTCTTCTTCTTCTTAGCAGATATTATTTTAAAAATTTTAGGAAAAATACCTACCGTAAGTTTTTCTGACAAAGGGCATCGTTTGGCATATGTTATATCGTAACTTTTTTTTCTAGTTTCCTCGAAATAGGCTCTTGTCAATATAATGCATCTATCTATTTGATGTCTTAATTCCTTTAATTAATTAACGACCGCCATACACACTTTTATATTATTTTTTCCGCCTTCAACTAATGCTCTGTAGACTTTCGGGTATTAGAGGCAAATGTATCATGGGCTAGAAGTTCCATATGAAAAAAGTTCTTGTGGTGGGGTGGTGTCTAAACTTTTTCTGTGAATAAATTAGGCGTTCCCAGACAGACCTCTCTGCGCCAATATTTTAGAGCCAACAAATTTTTATCGTTTCAACAATATTCATTTACTTATGCGTCTGTCGGGATTTGAACTCATGATCGATTGTCTGTCGAATAAAAAAAAAAAAAAAAAAAAAAGCACAGCCTATGTGACCATGCACACACACCTAACTTGCTCTGTTCCGCTTATTTAAGAATCAAGACAATCTATATGGGCTACATTAGCTTGCAGCTGTTACGGGGCTTTCATTTTTCAATATATAATAAAGTTTATTTTCTAATTTTAAAAATATTAAAATTTATTTCGTCATTTGTCTAACTCTGGCACATTCTCTCCAGTTTATTTGTTCAAATGTATTTTTTGTTTCTTCTAATGACAATTGTATTGCAATATAAATTCTACAAGTGCACAATATTTGTTTGATAGTTTTTCTTTAGAACGACTTCAAAGAGTACTACTTCTAGTTATCAATGTATGTTTTTGAGTATTAATAAACAGTTGTGATCAAAATCCCAGCACTTAAACAATTTAGTGAAAAATAAGTTTTAGGATTCCTCTAAGTTGCTATACCAATAAACATTTGTGTGTTTTAGAGTGACTTTTAGTAAAGAATGTACACAAAATTTATAACTATTTCATTACGTGTTTATTACTTTTTTGTACACTCATATAAAAAGAATTAATTTTAGTTTATTACGTATACTTTTTTTATTGTGTTTTGTTCTTCTATCACATGTTTTTAGTTTTTTTTTTGTGAAATTTTGTTTCTAAAAGGCTTCTAGTTATGTCTTTGTATCGCTTTATTTTATGGCTTTTTATTATTTTCCTTACATTTTGTTTTGCTTTTTTTCCATGAAATGTAACTGATTTCACAGAAGCAGTTGCTCTGAATAGTTTCTCTATCTTCGTGATATTTGCTTAAATTAAATGACATTTGTTATAAAATTAGATTTTAATTTTTTTGTTTTCCTTTCTTGCTGCGATGCCAAGTTTTTATTACCGTTTACGTTTTTTTCTTCAATGTGCGAAAATGGATACGTGGAGTAAAGCAATGTATATTTTGGTAATTTTAAGAAGCTTAGCTGGTTGTCATTAAAATTCTTAACGTTACTAAAAGAAGTATTTATGTGATAAGATATCACGAAACAATTAAAAAACATTTTATTTAAAAATAAATTATACCAAGACTGTGCGAAATTTGTGCTCAAACATCTAAATCTTTTTTAATTGTCACTAACATGACTAGTGTCACTAGTCATGATATGCTGTTGATCATAAAAATAAATTGCAGCCGATAGAAAAGTTTTATTTTTTACATTGTTTTGATTATTTTAGTTCACAGACCGGGAATGCCTTCAATAATTTAAACCGATTCTCTGCGTAGTTTTTTAATGGCAACAAGGAAGATG
Source organism: Gymnosoma rotundatum (assembly GCA_916610165.2). Lineage (NCBI taxonomy): Eukaryota > Metazoa > Arthropoda > Insecta > Diptera > Tachinidae > Gymnosoma > Gymnosoma rotundatum. The sequence goes on along the minus strand of OU744336.1, from coordinate 36,060,198 downwards.
GCGAAGATGTATGCATTAAGGCCGTTTTGTGTTTGCATAAAGTATATTGCAGACCCTAATTGCTAGTGCTGTAATTCCATATATTGGCAAACAAAAATTTAATATCAGCATAGACAAAAAATATTTTCTTAATTATTACAAATTTAAAAACCGTATAACGATTTGGATTTCTTAAGCATTCTCGTAATATTTCAATTAATTTTATTTTTTTTTAATTAGAACAAAATATTTATAGATACAAAGAAATGTTATGGAGACTTTTATCTCAATTTTGAATCCTTTTTAAATATCTAATTTATTTTGATAAGCAAGAAATTTTGGTTTCCCATTATACAGCTATATGCGGCTGAATGTTGCATGTTTTATATTTGTGCCTCCAGAACTCAGTCATTTCCGATCCGATTTTGAAAGTTTTTGGTAATATGATAGATTATGCTTACAGATTGGTTCCGTTTTAAAAATAGCTCATAATCGCAAAAATTAAAGGGTGTCCCCATACAACATACATATTTTTTACGTGTATTATGAACTGTAAATGGCACTTCTGCAAAACCTTGAATGACTGCGTAACTATAGCTCCCAAAAAATAAAAAAATATATAAAAAAATCTAAAAATTAAAGGGTGTCCCATAAGTGATGAAGATTTACTTATATTAGCATATCTTTTGAACCGTTATACACAAACACTTGCAAATTATACAGAATGTCAATTGCTATGGCCGTTATAGTAACAAGTATTAATATAACAAATTGTAAATTATAGGGTGCGCCAATAGATTATTAATTTTGATGTATATGGCCATACTTTTGAACGGTTGTAGACAGACGCATAAAATTTACAACGAACATGTATTGCTAAGTCCGCTATAACAACAATTATAAAATATGCATTTGAAAGTTAAAGGGTGTTCCAATAGTTGACGTAATTTCAAGTGTATGGCCGTTCTTTTGAACCGTTATAGACAGAACGCTGAAACTTAAAAGCGACCTGTATTGCTAAATCCGCTATATCAACGAGTTTATAATTTGAATTAAGAAATTAAAGGGTGTCTATAATTAATGAAGATTTACTTATATGAGCCTATCTTTTGCACCTTTATAGACAAACGCTTGCAAATTGGACAGAATGTCGATTGCTATGGCCGTTATAGTAACAAATATTAATATTACAAATTACAAATTACAAATTAAAGGGTGTACCAATAGTTCCTTAAATTCGATGTATAGGGCCATGCTTTTGAACAGTTGTAGATAGACGATTGAAATTTAAAAAGAACCTGTATTACTAACTCCTCTATAACAACAAGTATAAAATTTGGATTTGGAAATAATCGGGTGTTCCAATAGTTTATATAATATGGTGTATGTGCCCGGACTTTTGAACCGTTATAGACAGACAGCTGAAATTTACAAGGGACATGTTTTACTAAGTCCGCTATAACAGGAAGCTCATAATTTGAATTTAGAAGCTAAAGGGTGTTCCCAAAATTAATGTAATTTGTTTTACATGACCGTATTTTTTGAATCTTTGTATACAAACACCTTAATTTTAGACAGAATGTCCACTATTTTATTTGGTATAATAAGAAGTATAAAAATGCTATATTATAAACTAAATAGTTGATATGTAGTTCATATACATCAGGTATATGGGCAAACTGTTCAACCGTTACAGACAGACAGTTAAACTTACACAGAACCTAATTCCTAATTCTACTGCAACAGCAACTATATAACTTGAATTTGGAAATTAAAGAGTGTCCCTATAGTTGCTGCAATTTGATGTATATTCCCAAACTATTGAAAAGTAGAAAAAGTAAAAAGTTTGGATATATAAGGGTGGCCCAATAGAGCTGACAGATGAAATCTGTTTTGAAGTTGGTTTTTTTTTTCACGAATTATTTGATTTTATTCGTTACGTATTAGCTAAATATTGAATTAATTCTTTTCACAACAAAAACGAATCGAATGAAATTTAAATCAATTCAAACGAATTAGGCAGAAATAAATATCAATTCGTTTGCAATGTAAATGAATTTGTAAAATGAGTTGCTTTTTTCTTTTAATTCCAGGGAATTTGTTTAAACGAATTGCTGTACATTTCCAATTCGTGTGAGTTGAATAGAATTCATTTAAATAAACTGAACAAGGGATTGCAATTCAAATTATTGAAATTAAAAATGATTTGCAATCAATCAAATTCAAGAGCAGACCTAGAGGGATTAAAAAATTGAAATTTCTTCTTTCAAACTGAAAATTTTCAATGATCAAATTTTAAAGAAACCAGAGAAGGTGCTTACTTCATATTTATTTTCAAAATCAATTAAAATTTATTTTAATTGAATTCAAATAGGTTGGTAATATATTGCTATTTGAATTAGTTCAAAATCAATTCAATTCAAATGAATTGGAAATTATTTGCAATTCATTTTGACAAGTTCATTTGGTTACAAAATAATTGCAATTCATTCTTAAGATATATTTAAATTAGAAACGAATTGCAATTAGAAGAAGAACAGTAGACTCAGAAAGGAATAAATATCGTGCAGAAAATTCATCTATGGAAACGAGGCTAACCTTTTGTTTACGAGGTTCGCAATGCGGTTATACTAATGTTTGCTTCACAATTTCGGCCATTCGACGTTCTTACTTCTTTAGAATTGATATTAATAAATCCATTACCGTTGAACGTTACAGACAGAGAAAGGCATTGTAAAAATCGACTGATTTAGATTTTATTATTAATAAGATGAAATTTCGAAATTTGTTATAATTAAAACTTAAAACAAATGACTCGCTAAAAACATAATATATTAGAATCGTTGCAGTTTCTTCGTTTTGATAGTTATCAACTTGTTTTGAGAAATATTTATAATATTAATTTGAACCTTTTATAAAAATTTACATTAAAAAAATTTAAAAAAAAAATTGTCTTTTGAACTTTTAATTCTTACACTCGGCAATTCTTACTATCGTGTGAAGTAAGAATTTGTTGTCTGACAATGTTGTCAGATAAATTTATTGTCAGATAATTGTCTTACAATGAAATTATCAGTTTTCTGACAAATGCCTTTAAATCGTGTGAACTGATAATCTAAATTGTGAATACAATTTTTTTTGCCTTGTCATTGTCAGTACTTTGGTAGGTCTGACAATATTGTAACACCTAATATTGTAACCTTAACGTTGTCAACATGTAAAAAAAATATAATTTTTCATTATTAATTTTCACTTTCTGTCTTAATACTTAAAACAATAGACATTATTAGAAAATACATCAATTTGTATTTTTTTAACACATTATTGTCAAAATTAGTTTGCAGTCTTCAGCATTGTCCTCCTACATTTCCGTTCAACTCGTATTTTCATGTTCACTTTAAATTCATATTACGAGAGCTGCTCTATATATTTCTGGCCTAATAGTGAAAATGCGAATATTTATAATCAAAAATAGTTTTATTGTGTTTCAAAGTATTCTCCAGCATGATTTATACACTTTTGCATGCGCTCAAACCAGTTGTCGAAGCACTTTTTCCACTCCGATTGAGACACCTCTAAAACATGGTTTTTGAACACTTCAACACCTTCTTCTGGCGACGAAAATCGTTGACCACGCATTTTTTTTTTTTTTTGATGTGCGGAAACAAGAAGAAGTCATAAGGTGCCAAGTCAGGGTTGTACGGCGGATGACCCATTAATTCGAAATTTTGGCCGGTCAAAAACGCTCTGGTTTGAGCCGATGTGTGAAAGCTCGCATTATCATGGTGAACAATGATTCGTCTTCTCTTGTTGGTTTTTCGAATTTCTCCGATGACTTCAGGCAAACAAATTGAAGTGTACCACTCAGAAGTGACCGTCCTACGTTGCTCAAGCGGAACAGTCGCCACAAGACCAGTTTTGCCGAAGAAACAGGCGACCATTTGCTTCGAAGTGCTTCTTCCACGAACAACTTTCGTTGGATTTTGCTCGTCTTTGAAGACCCACACGGTCGATTGTTGTTTCGTTTCGGGCTCATACGCATAGATCCATGATTCGTCACCTATGACGATCTTATTAACGTCGTTTGAAGCACCGCAATCGTATTTTTGCAACATTTCTTCGCACCAATCGACACGAGTCTTTTTTGAGCGACTTTCAAATTGTGCGGGATCCAGCGAGAACAAACCTTTTTTACGCCCAGGTGTTCATGCAGTATCGAATGTATGCTGGTGGAAGAAATGTCCAAGGATGTCTCTATCTCTCAGTATGTCGCATGTCGATCTTGCATTATGAGTTCACGCACGACATCAATGTTCTCTGGCACAACAGCCGTTTTTGGACGACCTTCACGGAATTCGTCTTTGAGCGACCTTCGGCCACGATTAAATTCATTATACCAATTTTTCACAGTGCTGTAGGATGGTGCTTCATCGCCATACAAAGATTTAAGTTCATCAATGCACTCTTATCGTGATAATCCACGTCGAAAGTTGTGAAAAATGATGGCACGAAAATGTTCACGAGTTAATTCCATTTTTTTCTTTATTAATTTCTTCAAGTCACTGTAAACAACACAAATAATGGTCGTACGTTAAAACGTTTTAAGTACGATTATGCTTAAAAATGACAAACTTTCCAATGGAAATGTCAGATTGCACTTGGCAGCACTCAGTGTTGCCAGGCCAGAAATATATATAGCAGCCCTCGCACATCAAGTATTACTTTTGTTACCTTTTCACCCTCCTAGATACATATGTACATACATATATACATATGTTATTTACTTATTCAAAATTTACTAACCAACTTAAAAATAGTAGAAGGTTATAAATTAGTTCTTATTTTTTATGTTTGTGCCCGAAGAACCCAGTATTTTCTAAACCGATTATGAATTTGTTTATAATCCAAACTTGATGCTTGCAGTTTTGTCCCAAACATGATATAAAAAATTAAAGGTTGTTACAACACAACACATTTGGTTTTTACATATTTATTAAAACGCGACTGACACCCATATAAAATTTATATAAAGTTGGTTTTACTACGAACCGTTGTAATTAAGCACTTAAAGACTAAATAGAATTTGTACTTCTGTCTCTGCTAAATCAAATAGAAAATTCAAAATGTTTAATTTAAAGATGTCTTCATAAGCGATGTAATTTAAACAATTGCGCATTACAATTTTTATTTCATATACGATGATCTCTTCTTCCGAATAAATATTTAACTGTTTGATCACCATTATTTGCTTACCGTAACTTCATTTCAATAAATATTTTTAACAATTCTCAGTTTTTTTTTTTGAGAATATTTTACATTTAAAAGAAAACTAAGTTGGCAAAGCTGGAGCACATAGCTTCGCTTCCAGCCCTTCACTTATGGTGTTCATAAGCTTTACGCTTCCCTCATTATATATTTTCAAACACAATTGTATTCGAAACAGAAGTTCTTATTTAAACTCAAGATTTTTGTTATTAATAATGTACACATTTGTAATGAGTGTTAAAATGATTAAGAATTAAATTTATTTTCGCAACACTCTTTATTTTGGTGTACATAATATATCTTTCCAGAAAACTCATTTACACAATTACCCCCAATAAGCAACACAGCTGAATTTTTAATCAATTTTCTAATTATGCGAAATTCTACCTCCTAAAGAGATATTTTATTGCATTTGAATTCAATGCTAATGACACAACAATATAATTAAATTGCATCCTACTTTTGCTGAACGCAAATCTCAGTATTTTTTCGGAATCTTTAAACAACAAATAAAAAGCCAAATGCGCGTAGTGGCATGTGATTAACAAATTTAATTTTTATGAAGCAAAAAAAATTATTTTGTCACATAATAAATTAAAATACCACAAAATTTATAATTTTAGGGTAAAACTGCTATAAAAAGATGGGGACTATACGCAACCAGGCAAATAAAAATGAACTTTCGGTACAAATTGAGAAAAGTTGAAGCATAAAGGGTTCAATCTTCAGAAGAAATTTAAAACACATGGCAGTGTCACAGGCAGATACAATATTTAGCATTCAATGTATGTTTTTTTGAACCCATACAAGCAAATGTACATACAGTATTCAAGCATTCATAGGTATTCGTTGTAGTGGCAACATGCAGAGCTATTGTTTTTAAATGCAATTTAAAATGCATTTCTAGCATTTAAACAACAAAACATTTGTTTTCACATTTACCTGGTTGGTAATCTATCTGTGTGTGGGTGTCAACATATACAGATAGATGAAAAATGTTTGGCAATATATTTACGTGTTGGAATCACGTAAAAAAACCTTAATGTGACCTCAGCTAAGTTTTGAACAAAATAAAATTAAAAAAAGGAAAAAATCCTTATAGGAGTGCCAGTGACAAAAATATTTCTTTTATATAAAATTGTGTCTGTGTGTGTGTGTGACATTTTAACCACCTACAAACACTTCATCATCTAGTTGAGGAAACACAAAAAACACATATGACAAATGTGTTAAAGCAACTGCATACACATGCATTCACAAAATTTCCAAAAGAAAAAAAATTAAACAAAACACGAAAACGCAATTTTAGCGAATAAATGAATTCTAATCCGTATAAAAGATGACATGGATGCGCCCAGGGCGCAAACAGTCAAACACTACTCACATACATATATTTTATTAAAGTTCGTATGTATGAGCGCATTGTACGGCAAGTACAATTACCCAAAATATAGAAAAACAAATGGTTATTTGCCAGGCTCAGTTTGGCTTAGATTTTTAATTTACACTTTGCTTTATGAGGATAAGGAAAATATATAATTGGGAATTAAAAAAAAATTGGTATTGGAGGTTTAGTCTGTAAGGTTGTTAAATCTAATGGAGAAGATATTAATAAATAAAAATCCGTCTAAACTTAACGTATTTTTAGACTTGTAATTTTATTTAAAAATTTATTTTTAAAAATTTTCGAGCTACACCCGTCATTAGCATTAATCGCATATATCTTCTTTTAGACAGTAAACAGTGTAAACATCATCTATTTAATTAACCAATTTAAGAAACCAGATTAAAAGGAGTAGCTTAATAAGAACCACAAAGCTTTTTTGTTGTTCTCTTTAATAGTCGTCACATATATGTATTTTCGCTTTCTGCTAACCGTCGCGACGGTTTAGCAACGCATGTAAATTTATTTTTATTTTTTCAAACTTTGTGTAAAAAAAGCCTTAATGCGCGATGTCATGCAAATAATTTTAATACTTTTAAAATTTTAATAATTATTAATCGAACTTTTTTCAGAAGTATAACCAACTGTACAATTTTAAGCCGGATTAAGTTAAAATGTATTTTAATTAATAAATCTATTAAAAAAGATTAATTGTTTTCAAAATTTTTTGTGTTTATGTTTAGAGAAAACAAGAAAAATAAAAGTATTAGAAGAATGTAATGCAGAATATTCGTGAAAAAATTTAATACACTTGTGAAAATTATTTCTTGATGACAATTTTAATTCTAATTGAAAGTCTCCTCATTTAAAAATTATTTATAAACATTTACCTTTATTCTAGTTGTCTGCGTCGTCATCGTCATCGTTTTAGTATCAATATTACTTCATATCAATGTCGCCGTCAATTCAATAAACATTTTGCACACATTCGTCACATTCCTGTGACGACGTTGACGGTTTATCGATTTTTCTGAAATTAAAATGAACTTCCCTAATGTTTCTGTTAAATTTTATTTGTGTTTTATATTTAATTAATGATGAAAGCTCCAAAAAACAAGAACTTGTGTTAGAAAGAAAACTTCTTAGGCAGAATTGCAATATATTTAATTTGCCGGATCGGAAATATGTACATATGTTTCGCCTTTTCCTGGCTGTGCACTCCCCTTTATTAGCAATTACCTTTTTTCATTTTGAATTTTAAATTTCACCATACCTTAAAAGTTATTTTATCAAGCTTTTTTATAAGTCCCTCCTCGATTCTTTATTTTGCAACCTTTTGCCATCCATCTGCTAATCTTTCTTTAATACGTTCACGCCGGCGCTGTAATTCATGTTTCTCGCCTAGAGGCGGCTGCGCTGAAAGCTTATGTTTACAAATGTTTATGAAAGTAATGTTTACAATACTTAATACAATATTAACTATATTAAAATTATTATTAAAAAATATAAATGTTTTAAATGAAATTTTAAAATAAATTTTTAGTGATACGCACCGCTTGGTAGCACAATGGTACGCGCCGCCTGATGAGATAATTCTGTGCGATCCACCGGTGGTACGCGCCGCCCGATGGGGCAGACATGTGCGAGCCACCGGTGGTACGCGCCGGCGTGAACGTGTTAAAATTGCTTCTGTGAAAACTTAGTGCAAGAGATGGATTCTTTTGCAATTCTTCCACCAATGTTTCAAATTGATTTGCTTTTGTAACCTTCACTTTTTTCTTTTTCAATATTATGTTTGGTTTTAATCACTTCGAGTCGTTTTGGAAAAAAGCGTCGACTAAAAACAGAGTCACGTCAATACAATATCGTCGTAACATTTGTTATAGAATACAAAAAATCTTTTAGCAGTAATCGATAAGTGTCAATAATGACAAGCAGAATAACAAATCGAATGCGTCGACACATATCAAAATTGATATTTGACGACGCCGACAAGTAGAATAAGGGTCATTATGTCGCACAAGAACATAACATAAGGTTCATTGATATATTGTCACAATACGATTCGACATAATTTGCACCAACACAAAGTGATAACATCCATGCATTTTATAAGTACATATTATAGTATTCTTTGTAAGAAAGATGTAACATTTTTTATAAACAGACAGGCAGAAAATATTTGGTAAGCAAAGCCGCTGTTGATTATACTAAGCAGTAAATCTTTGGTGAGCGGACTCGGTGTTGATTGTGACAAAGAGGACAAAATCCTTGCGTCCGGCCGAAGGCTAGCTATGCAGCCGTTGTTGTTTAGGTTTGCACAGAATGATAGTGTAATAAGTGTCACTATATCCATAATAAAAACGACACAACTTCCATGGACATTATAACGTTTTTCAAAGCGATATAATCTCCCAAACATTGTGTCATTTTGAGTTCATAAACATTATGCTCTTGGACACTATGACATGAAATGACACACCATGAAGAATATATCCAAAAATCTCCAAACATTTCCGTTTTGTTCTTAATATTGAAGCTATTGAAATTGATCGTGGTGTTAATAGAATAAACAAATTTGAAAGATTAACACGACGCACTTAAATACAATACATATGTTGTTAACGATAATAGTTTTCTGGGTAATTTGTATAGATTTTTTTTTGGCAGAAAGCTTCTATACAAAGAAATATCGCACATTATTTTGTCACAAATACTCACACACATACCCAAATACAAATAGAAAATATAATTAAATATGTACTAACAGTTTTGGGTACTGAAAAACTCTAGAACATTCTATTGAACTCAAAATAACTCGGCATGTAAGAGAATGCGTGAATGCAAAAACAGAAAGACCAAACGTAGCTGCAATAAAACACTTTTAACTACCAAATAAAATTTAAAATTTTAATTTACGCTACAGTATATTCAATTGTTACTCGTATGTTAAGTTCATCACTGGTTTTAACAAAGTCAGTTAAAGAAATTACATCATCAAGAAACTTCGGGAATTAAAAATGTTGCAAGTAGTAAATAAAGGAGGGATTTAGTTGAACTTAATTTTCATGCTACAGCAAGTTCAATGGTTTTATGCTGTTTAACGTATTTTTTGCTGAAATGTGAGATCTGATGAAATGTAATTTTATAATATACAATTTTTGTCTTACAATATTCAAGAAAAAAATACTTTGGTACATATAAGATCATTTGATAAATTTCTTTAAAGCTCCCTTTTAAGGTGACAATTTACCACAGACCAGACATTTTCCAACAAGTTAGACATAGCACTTTAGGCTCCAAGTCTGAATATACTGTTTTCACAATATTTCTGCTCCCATTAAGTATCTTTAATTTTATTATGACAAGGTGTGTTGTCAATTATTATTACAACTGGTTAACCATGTCTTACTATTGTTTGAGGAACACACGTTTCCTTCCATGCTTTTGCAATTTCTTTCTAGCATGAACATTTTAAACAGCTGTTAAATAGTGCATCTTGTTCCCTTCAGTTATCTGTCCATTCACAGCAAAAAATTTGACTTTACCTTAAGAAGTACCTGCCATATAATGACTTACTTTTGTGATTGCCATATTTTTTTACTCGCTTACACAACACATTACATTAGTTACAAAAAAAGGAAGTAGTAATGGAACTAATTCTTTATGTTAAAAAAGAATACCTTAAAATACGTACTAATATTTCTCAATATTTCCTACAATAATTAATGTAATCGATTCTCAGTAATTGATTATAAAAGTCTCATGCCTTGCTAAAATCATTAAGTTGGCAGTTTAGTTGGGAAGTATTTCCGCCAAAAATGCTTAATTCCACACTCGGTTGCCTTTTCAACAATTTTTCGCTGTATTGTTCTTGTTCATAATTGAATATTTAAGTTCGTTTCATCCATAAACAAATAGGCTTAGTTTGTGATGGAAATTATTAAAGACATTCAACTGAAGTTTCAGCGAGTAACGCTGAGAATGTAAGAGTTTTAAAATTGCTGTTTTAGCAGAAAATTTAGTAATTTTTTTAAATCTTTTCTATCTTCATCTGTTAGGGGTTTCTCCCTCTGATTTGCTGTGGAACATTAAGCGAATGTGTAGTTGTATTATTTTAGATTTTTTTTGTTTTTTGTAGATATTTTTGGGGGCTTTTCAATTTACTATAAAAACATATGCTTTCATATACAGATTTGAGATTGTGCTGTAAAATTTACAGAATGTATTGAAATCCATCACAAGGGTTATTTTTCTTATTTTGATTTTAACAATTGAAATTTATTATTCTATTTTGAAACTAAAATGGTACAGTTCTAGGAAAGAATCAAAAAACATACAGGTTGCTAAATGGTATCCTGTCATTTCAGCATCCTTTTTCGTATTATTACGAAATGATGATTTGTGACAATAAAAAATGATTTTACTTTATTCCACTTATAGAATTACCAAAAAATCTTACTATCAATTTTTGAACTGCGGTGGTTTCACAAGTAGAGAAGTGTACTTTCATTTTAAACAGAAACCCTTAATTACACTGGTTTACAGCCAAAAAATACCAAGAACACCACATGACTAGATAAGTTAATTAAGACCTCCTGAACACGAAAAAAGCTGGTACTTTTGTGTTTTTCGGTGTATGGTTCCACTCAAACCCTTGTGGAGCCCAACCGGTAAATGAAAATATTGTCCTTCCACAAATTTCTTAATAAAAACTGTATTTTTCACCCTTTTTTTCCAAATTAACATAAAATATTTGTAATAAAATAAACTATTTTATAAAAGAACAAACCATCCCAGATCTTTACTATAACGTAGAAAAACACCAAATGTAAATAAATAATGTTGAAAAAACTTAAAAAATAGGCAAATTTTGAACTTTAAGGTGCCATAACTCAGCCATTTCTTGGCAGATAGAAATTTGCAGCATATCGAAGGAATTAAATTACCTTTCCAACGGTGTGCCATCTATCTCGATCGGACTTTTCGGTTGGAGTCCACAAGAGTTTGAGTGGGACCATACACCAAAAAACACAAAAGTACCGTTATGTAAAGAAAGGTACTTAGAAAAAAATAATTACAGCGTTTTTCGTGTTCAGGAGGTTCCAATGTTCTTGGTAATTTTTCAAATTAAAAATTTGTAAACCTGTGTTGTGAGTTTAAATCCCAACAGTACCAATAGCAAACTATTGTTGCTGTTGTGTAGCCGCGATAGCTTAGGCAGCTATAAAGTGAAAGAGCATATTCGAACATAAGGCTGGTAGTCGAGGCCAAATTGGTTGCCAGCCTTGATTGGTATAACATCTGATCGTGCAGGAATATATACACAATATATTTGCAATAAACAAAATAATGTCTTTATTATGTAATTTAAAAAATAGCCTTTCTTATAGATTGCAGTTACTAAAATTTAACGGCTGACCATAAAACTCTCTACACTTTTATTCCAACCACATACATGGGTCTAAATTGCATTAAACAAAAATCACTTCAGTATATCCGCTATAAAAAAAAAAAAATATGTGCCCCTTCATTATGTGCTCTTTAATGTAAAAGTTTGTGTATGTTTTTCGCTTTTTACAGTTTATTGAGCGCGTATTTTATGGACTTTAGAATGGCTTTTGCTCTGTTTTATAAACATTTTTGAATATTGTGGTTATTTGGAAAATTAATGGATGTCCTCATTTTTAAATATGGTGTGGCTTTTGCATCGTATGTGCGCTTAATGTACTTAAAACATCAAAGAGTTATTATTTGCAATGAATACCAAATACAACAGCAGCAGCAAGAATATAGACAAAGCTGCTTTTAATAAAAATATATCAAGGCACTTAAAATTTAGACAATTATGTGTTATTATGCTAAACATCAGCAAATATGTCTTAATGTTTTGACTGATTCGCAGAAATTGTTGGCAAAATGATAAAGTTTATGCATTCTTTTATATTAGACTGTGAATATAAGTGCTTTAGAGAAAAATAACCGATATTAAAATATGTAATTATTAAAAGGTAGTATTGATGTAATTTTTATTTGCCAAAAATATATAATAATATAATATTTTATAGCATTTATTTTTAAAAATAGCGCTGTATGCAATAATGAACTTGTTCCCTATTGTTTTAGGATATAAAAAATAGAAAGGCTCTCGTTTTATTTAAAAAATCTTATGTTTTGTGATAAAATAACATTGTAGAAAACATATGTATATATGGATAAAAGTTACACATACGTTGCAAACGAGGTTGCAAATCGAATGTTTATTCACAATAAAACACTATAATTTTAGAAACAATTTAAATTTATTTGATTCTTTTAATGAAAAAAACTTTCTTTTATAAGATTTTCTTGCAAAAGTTAAAGGCAGAGAGCTATTCTGAATGCTCCAACAATAGTCAGCCATCATATGTGCGTTCCAGTAGCGCTGATAGCGCTCCTCCATGATGCGGAGGTCCTGATGGAATCTCTCGCCTTGTTCTTCACTTAAGTCTTCAAGATTTGAGCGAAAATGATCCAGCTGATTGTGAAGAAAGTGCAACTTAATACTCATGTTTCATCCGTGCCTTTGAAAGTGACTCATCAGTTGTTCAACGTGTTGAGAAAATTCAGAATTTTTCTCATTTCCCAGAAAAATTCAACAAGCCAAACAAATTCATTCCATGCCGCTTTCTCAATCTCTGTCATAGTGTCAGTAAATTTCGTGTCTTTTTTTATGTCTTTTTTTATCTTTTCTGCACTCAGTTTTGGAAGCTTTTTGATAGGAAAAGGAAACACTTTCTATTTTTATCAAGGCCTTTTAAAAATTGTTTTATAAGTCCAAGTTTTATGTTTAAAGGAGGCAAAACTATACGATCACTTAGTACTAAAGGTGGGTTTATCGCGTTCTCCTATCCCACAACTAGCGCTTCCTGAGGAGTCCAATCTTTTTTAATCCAATGTTGGCTTTAGCTCTACTATCACACAGGCATATAAAACAGGGATATTTAACCTTGTTGGCCTAAAAGAAAGTTAAATCGACATTTATGAGCCGATTGTGTTCCACATATTTGATTTTGTCTAGAATTAGAGCAATAGTTGTATATTCTTCTTTAAATTTTGTGGAATGTGCAATAGGCAGCGAGCCAAATATATTCCCATTGTGTAGGAGAACACATTTTAGAATCCGTTTTGAGGAGTCTATGAATAGACGAGACTTACTGGGGACGTAATTTTGAAGTCCCATTGCAACCATTAAACCAGGTACATCTTTACAAAATATGAAATCTGTTTCTTCAACAAAATAATAATAAGAAACTCTTTTTCTTTTACTTAATTTCTTTCTTTTAGCCCGGACGCCAAAATTTCTGAGGCAGCCTTTGACAGTCCCAAATCTCTGACAAGTTCGTTTAACCAATTTTGGTTGAATAGTAAACTAGAGTTGTTACAAAAAAACTGAGAGCATATTTTAAATCCGCAACGTCTAACTACTAAATATAATGTACAACTACTTTTATAATGTCATAAAAGTCAATCATCAGGCAAAAGTTGCCATATTGTTGTGCAGTGTAATCTTTATTAATAGTTAAACGAAATTGCTTATTATATTACTCACAATTGGAACAATCTTTATTCAGTAAGGTTCCCAAAAAATTGATAATGATCACATTGTACAAACGTATATGTATGTAATGTTATGGAATAGCATTTGAGTTTGTTTAATTTTAATTGTGCAATTTAATTTGGTGTTCACACATGCTCAATTAAGCTTATTAAATTAACACAAGGCAAATTTATTTTACTAGGTAGTGTCGACCGCCCAGCAGATTTCTCTTTTTATTACAAATATAACATGTTTTTTCTTTCTTATGACTCGCCATTTTAATTTTATTTGTTTGTTTATATTTTTACTTGCGGCTTGTCAATTTTATGAGTTTTTTCTTCGCACTGATCATAGTTCCTAGAGTAAACATACTTGTTGGCAGGGGTCGCATTGCGTACCTTATTCAATTAGTGATGTAATTAAATACTAATGGCTCAATTTGTTAATTTACTTCTTATATGGTAAATTGAGCTCAATTAAGGCCTTAATTGCGTAAATTCCTTAATTGCGCAATTAAAGCATATTTCTGAACAGGGTTTAAAATACCTGCTATAATGCTTGATCATATGAGCTGAAACGAACTGTATCGCTTTTATAGCATCATGAAATTTCAGTGAAATCGAAGAACTGTTTAGAAAAACAGATTTATTTAACTTTTTTTGGCCTCATTTGTTTTATGCTGTTAATTTAGAGGGAAATGATTAAATAGTATTAAATATATAGTTTCCCTTAAAACAAGTAATTAACTTTAACTTTTAATAGACAATTGCTAAAACATTCTGATTGTTTCTTAAAGTAAAATATAAAATGTGTTTAATTGCATTAATTAAAGCAATTGTATAATCTTACTTATATAAATCATTTAATATCTACAGCAAAATTTATAAAACACATGGATTATATAAATAATATACGAATGAGCTTAAATCACTAAGTGAATGGATTTAAAGTTTTTTCTTTATAAATTGAACAAATTGGTTTAAATTAAATAATAGTAATAATTTAAAAAAATCACTCAAGATAAAATAGAAAAAATAGAAAATATATAAATAATTTATAGCAAAATGATGATGAAAGAAGAAGAATAAAAATGCTGTATTTATTTATTGATGCTACAATGTTAAAACATACATTGAAAAAAAAGTCTTTAATAAAATGCATATAGTATATAAATATATTTATATGATTGTATGTATGTATATTTTAACATTTGTACACTTATATTTAAAACAATATGAATCATGTAAATAAATGACAAGTAGAGCATAAGCCTACAGTCAGGCTACAGCATTTTTATGTATGTGTGCATTTGCAAAAGGGTGACAATATATATATTTTTTTCTATTTGCATATCATTTTGCAAGTTAACGGTGAATGCGTTTACCACAACACATGGAAGCGAATGGACAATGCGGAAATCTGCAGCACAGTAATAAACAAAAGTTTGTTTCTTCTCAAAAACTTTTTATTAAATCTGTTTTTAAAAACCAAATGAATGGATATAAAAAACAATTATGAAATGAAGGAACGTATCTTGAAATCAGTCTTACAGATTAAACTATGAAATATAATTAAATAAATTATACAAATTATTCAAATTAACCTGGCTTAAGGACGTGCAAATTTTATTTAAATAATTAAAAAAGGAAAATTAAAATTGTATGCCAATTCCTAACAACAACAGGATGTATTAAAAAGTATTTGTTAAAAAGTTAACAGGAAAAACAGGCACTTACATCTTTACCGATTACAATAAAATTTTAACCTGTTGACATTGACTTTAGATGGCATTGGGATTCCCTTTAAAGATAAGCTTAAGTACCTTGCACGAATGGCAACAAGTGAGGCTCTAAAAAAAAAGGTTGATAAAACTGTTAACTAACAAAGCTTTTGATATACATGGTAAGCATCAGGCCTGTACTGTACTGCTATATGTGTTCTCGGTGTGGTCCGCCATTTCTGCTACGATATCTACGGAACTTAAGATTGTTAAACGTGGTGTCTTTGGATTATGTTTTAATCGTAATTATCAGTCATTTAATAAAAAAATGTTTAAAAAATTTATTTATAAGGAGTCCAATGGCACTCCCTTATATTTTTATGCCCTGAATCTGTTGCAAAACTTTTCTCAAAAACTTCAGCATCATTATAATTCTCTGGTTTGCGATATTTTCGAACTAGAAGTTTGTTAAAACTGCTTAGATTGTTTATATGTTTCTCCAATTGGTGTTCTTAATGAGGATATTAGTATATCGAATCTTTCACTCTAACCTGAAGTTTTTAGACATAGCAACCATGATTAAGCTAGCAAATTATAAATTAGATTTAAAAGATTTTTTTAATATTAGCTTTATATTTTTTTAATTCACTCCTTATAAATATTGTATTTTTTAGTAATAAGTAAATTAAGATTACATGTGATAAGTTTTTGAAATAGTTTTAATTATTAATTTCATTCTTATATTTTAAATAAATCATATTTATCTTTCGTTTTCCATATCATTGTTTTTCTTTTTATATTAATATTATTATAATTAGAATTTTGTTTTTTATTTTTATTTTTTGTTGTTGGTTTTTTTAACATTCCTATAACATACATATATATGTATGAGCTGATCAATAAGAACAAAACTGCTTTGTTATATGGGACTTGATAGGTAACACCCGTTTAAATATATTTAATATTTTATCTCTGAAATTATTCTTTCAATTATAAAATATTGTTTCTCACATGTTCGGAGCAGAGATGATATCGAATTTAAACTTCGCTTCTATGCATTAGTGACAAAAAAATATTTATATTAATCCACCCTTGTTTGAGTTGATGGATAATCTCATTTAATGCATTTTAAAATTTTATTTTAGTAAAGTTTTTATTTGACCTTTTTAATAATTAATATATTCATTTAATTTTTAAGCAATAGGTCTTTTTTATTTTTATAAATAATCTCGATATTTCGCTACTCCACTGTGTAGCATCATCAGAAAAACAAATATTTATTTATTTAACAAAAAACAACAACAGTTTGAAAAAATTTTTATTACATTTTGTTGTTGTTTTTTGTTAGGTAAATAAATATTTGTTTTTCTGATAATTCTACACAATGGAGTAACGAAATATCGAGATTATTTATAAAAATAAAAAAGTCCTATTGCTTAAAAATTAAAAAAATATATTAATTTTATTTTATTTTAGTTTATTTTTTTATTATTTTTTTTTAATTTTTATTTTATTACAAAGATTGGAACAAAACATGTTAATTCTAAGAATTTGGTCATATTGCTTAGAAATTAGTTTACCAAAATATTCTCCTGGTAGACAATTGTGTTCTGTACAAAGAAAAGTTTTGTTTTTAGCAGCCAAACAAATAAGTAACACAAACAAGACTCATAATAATCTGAAAAGGTGTTACTAAGGCAAGAAAAGTAGCAAATTAATTACAGTCTAAAAAATGTAAAGGGCAATTCAGGTGAATTGCCTGAATTTAGTTTTAATTTAGAAATATACAACTGAAATATCTAAAATAAAAAATACTTTTGAGAAACACTTTACAATATGATTTAAAAACGCGCTTACATTTTATAAAACTAAAGCTTAAATACACATTCATTTTTTCACATACATACATACATACATACATGTATGCACGAGTGTGTATATATCAGGCATATAAAAAATACGAAATACATACGGAGTACACATGTTTACATAGAGCAGTGTGAAACCAACCAAACACACACGTACTTACACAAATATTCCCATTACACATACATTGATAAACTCTACTTTGTGCCAACTTCAACAAAGTTAAAATAGACCCAACTGTGTAAATATGTGACTTTCAGCTAATGTTAATTTATTGTTAAAATTATTCTTCTCGTATTTTGCATACAACAAAAGGCAAAGAAAAAAACATTAACCCCTACATCAAACAAAAAACACACTATATTTTTTCAAAACTATAAAAAAAAAATATTCCTACTAAATGTATTCCACAAAGCCTACATAGACATTGGTCAACGGATGCCTGACAGTCAGAGGCTAAATAAAATAAAAAAGATAGGAAAAAACAATAAAACCAAAAAGGAATAAAAAAAATATATACCGCGTTGTTGACTTCACTCATATGCATAATGAAACCAAATGAAAAAAAAATTAAAAAAAAAGATGAACTTGTTTTTTGTTCTTATTTAAAATTGTTAACACAGCCAACAATGCAGTTATTTTTTCCCAAACCGGGCCACACTATAATTTGCCATTTACATAGAATTATTAAGCAAAAGTTTCACCTTTTTTATGCTGGAGTTATCCGCTTCAAAGAAGTGATGCTGCTGAAAATGGAGCATCAGCTTTAAGGTACGAGGTTGGTTTTTTATGATTATTTGGTAATATTTTTATTAAGAAGTTTGTAAATTAATTTGAGCTTTTTTTAATTCCTTTTGGTATTGAGCGCCATTTCTTAACAAGAACAAATGGTTCATTTTCTTCTTTCTTTTTTTATACGTTTTAAATGGATTTTTATCTTTCTTTTACCTTTAATTGTTATATTTATTAATCTCGCTTTTTTCTAATTTTTTGCATTCCAGGAAAGTTGTAAGTTGCATTTTGAATGGCTTGAAGGTTGTAAGTTTCGAAGAACGTAAGATTTTGTTAAAAAAAATCGCATACCTTAACACACGGTCTACAAAAATTTTTAGCATTTACAAATCAAAACTCTAACAAATATATTCTCTCTGAGTTTCACCGCTTCGGGGGGATTTTTAGTTGGATGCTGTATGTTGATATAACCCGGAAGTTCTTTCTAAAGTACTTAGATAATACAGATTCCAAATGATAATAAATTTTAAAAATTTTAAATTATAAGTTTTATTATATTTATAGAAAGACACGAGTAATTAAATTAATATAAAATATCAACATTAAACAAATAAAACCTCATTGCAAGAGATTTAAGTTAAAATGTTATAATTTATGTACAATTTTTTTAGTCAGTAATTATTCTTATTTTTGTACATAAATAGAAATCAAAACACTTCTCACTCACTCCTCGTGAACGTAACAAACTTTAGTTCATTATTACACTGCAGAGAACGGTAAATCTAATTTGTGTCTCATTTAATGACTTTGTCCAGTAAAAAATTATGCGAATTAAACAAAGTTGACACTACGAGTACTTAATGGTGGCACCATGACAGTAACAACTATTTACTCACAAAGAAAGGTACGTACTAACAAAGACTACAAATGCATATATTTAGTTTAGTGCGCATACACACAAAGTACATATTTATAATTTTAATTGTTAACGATGTAATCATAACTGCTTTTGCCAGAAAAAAAGGAAATATTTTACTCTTAATTTTATATTTTTTTCGCTTTACCAGTGTCATAAGATTAAATTAAATACAATATAATTAGCCATGACTTAACGTAAATATTAATGACTTTAATAAGGAGAGAAATATTTGTATTAAATGCATATTGGAGAAGGCAAAACACATTAAATCTGTTGGGATATATAACTTAGGGAAATTAATGAAAAAAATTAAAAATAAAACAAATTTGGTTAAAATTTAATAAACGATTTTTATATCTAATACAGCGGAATGGAAAATTGCCTTAGATAGTAAAATGCTATATGAGAGTTATTTTAGAATCCATTCCCTACATTAATCGTCCTTCAAAAATTTTAATTTTTAACAACACGTATTTTTAGACATTCTAGCAAAATATTTTTTATCAGAAATTAAACAGGGCAAACGACTTACTGTGGGAAAAGCCTATGTTGTCATTTCTTTAAATTTTTTATCCTAACCATCACTTAGATTAGCAGTATAACTACGCGTTTGCTAATTAAGACAAAAAGCTGTTTTCTTTAGAAGACGAAGGGTGTGAATAGTGTGGATGTATAAGGCTCAAATTTCTGCAGCGCCATTTTCTTTAAATTTGCCTTAGAACTCCCAAAAATATGCTTTTATTAAGCTATGATTTGGCTTATTTGGGTAACCAAAAATAAAAGCAACAAAACATAAAACATTGTGTTTTTGTAAAATTAAGAGCCAATTAACTAGTTTCGATTTCTATTTTCGCCAAATTGTATTCTTCTTAGAACTCATCATCTTCAATCATCATCAATGTTCATAACTCTTGCGAAAAAAAACCGACTTCATAACAGATTTCAACGGTTCAAGAGTTTGGCCACATACATTAGATTACATTAACTATTGGGACACCCTTATATCTCCATACTTTATACTTGTTAAACTGGTAAATAGTTTGACAATTTATATCAAATTACAGCAACTATAGGGGCACCCTTTAATTTCCAAATTATATATTTTCTGTTGTAGTAGACTTTGCAATCAGGTTTTTTTGTAAATTTCAATAGTTTGGCCATATACATCAGATTATATCAACTATTGTAAAACCTTTTAAATTATAATTTAAAATTTTTATACTTGTTATTATACCAAACAAAGTAATGGACATTCTGTCTAATTTTCAAGTGTTTGTATATAATGGTTAAAAAATACGGCCATATAGGTCAAGTTTCATTAATTATGGGACACCCTTTAATTTCTAAATTCAAATTATAAACTCGTTTAACTCGTTGATATAGCAGGCTTAACAATACAAGTCCCTTTTATCTTTCAGCGTTCTGTCTATAACGGTTAAAAATTTCGGCCACATTCTTGAAATTATATCAACTATCGGGACACTATTAACTTCCAGGTCCAAGCTTTATACTTGTTATTGTATACAACAAGTTCGTTGTTAACTTCAAGCTTCTGTCTACAATTGTTAAAAAGTATGGCCGTACACATCATATTAAATGGACTATTGGCGCACCCTTTAATTTTATTTTTAATATTAAAACATGTTACTATACGGCCATAGCAACCGACATTCTGTCCAATTTGCATGCATTTGTCTATAAAGGATCAAAAATAAATTTACGTCACCTATGGGGCACCTTTTAATTTTAGGGCTATAGTTATACGCAGTCATTTTAAATATTAAAGAAGTGCCCTTTACAGTTCATAATACACTTAAAAAACATGTATGTTGTATGGAGGCACCCTTTATTTTTTAAGACTGTTTTTTGTAATTTGTAAGCATAATCTATCAAATTACAAAAAATTTTCAAAATCGGTTTCGAAATGACGGAGTTCTGCAAGTTCAAACCAAAAAAAAACAACATTCAGTCGAATTGATAAACTTCTTTTTTTGACGTCGATTAAAAATAAAAAGTCATGCGAAAACTGATAAAACTTCAAAAGTTTTAATTTTTAACTATTTACTTCAGGACATGTTAGGCATGGCATGTCATAACGTCCATTGAAATAATGTCCATGGGCATTATGTTCCACCAAAAAGTGACATAATGTCCATGGACAATGATGCGACATAAGCTCCATCAACGTAGATGGATATATATATTACAGTATTATATGTAAGAAAGATGTGACATTTTATAAAGTGGCTTGTAAGAAATCTTTGGTGAGCGAAACTGGTTTTAGTTATACCATATAGATGAAATCCTTTGGAAAGCGATCCGGTGTTAGTTATACCTTGGAGAAGAAAATGTTTGGTAAACGAAGCGATTCTTGTTTAAAGTTCGATAATTACGACACTTTCACAAGTGATACTATGTCTATACTAAAAACGAAATAATGTCCATGGACATGATGTCACTTTTAAGTGCGACATAAAGTCCATGGACACTATAACATGACACCCATGTTAGTATATTTTTTTTTGGGCTTATAGTGGGCAGTACACTCTCTGTGTAAATTTTAAATATCTGCCTAGAAGGATTTTCTAGGTTAGGCTATATAAGTTAAACTGATTCAAAAGATAGAGAGCGTAGCACACACGGGAAGATATTGTAACGTTAATAATAAGATTAAGTTGTTTGTTCTTGGCTATGGAAACAGTATTTTTGAGATTATTTAAAGTATCGTAGGACATACACGGTTACTTAAACGGTTTTAATTAGAATTATAAAAAAATGTAATTGATTATTTAACTCATTGTTAACAAAGTAAAAAACTAAGTGGGATTATATTATTTCTTTTAATAAAGTTTTTCTCTTGCATTTGATTTTCTTAAGAAGGTAAAGCTATTTTATATTGACATAACAATTAGTGTACGAGTATAATAAATTTTAATGTTTTTTGAGCAAGAATTGTAAAAGTATAAAGTTAGCAATTGAAAATTTCAACAAAGTATTGTAAAACATATTTAAATAGTTGAAACAGGTAAACAGTTATTTTAGCTCTATCTTGGATGCGTGCAACAAATTAACAAATCCTTCACAGTGGGGTATTGGAAACAAATATTAAAAAAAATAATTTTTTTATAATTAGTTGTTGTCAACACGTGCATTTAGATTTCATAGAGAAGCGTATTGTTATTGTAATATTTTCTTTTTGTTAAGGAAATATATTACAACTTTTATTTAATTATTCCTTTTGTAAGCAATAAAAAAATATTTAAATTAAAAACACGGTAATAATTTTTAAATTATTTAATTTTCATAAAAAAAAACTTTGTGCTATTTTTGTAAATTTTCCCGATTAAATTAATTACCGATATTGATTATTGAGGATCTAAGCACGTCTCGATTGCCATGTCGCTAACGCTTATTTAGCTCTTCAGGAAACTACTGACAAACATTTAAAATAAACTAAAATATTTTTTTTATGAAAATTAAATAATATAAAAAAATGTTTTTATTGAGAAGTTCAGAAATTACAAAAAATAATATATTTCATATTAAGTATATTTAAAGTTGCTTACTTTGGATAGTTTAGGTGTAAAACTAAATTTGAGTTAATCTTTCGAGTGTTCACTTTAAGGCAAATCTAAAACATCTTGAGCATTTTTGCGTTCGCCATACATTTTTTCACATTTTCAGTATGACCTCCACTGCATCTTATTGGCGTTATTAAAAGTTAGATATGTTCTTTAAAATATACCAGAAAATAAATCTTAAGGCAAATACAAATATTTACCCTTATTCTGTTTTCGCATTTTAATCCTTTTTCGAAAATCGGTATTCTCAGTCATTTGTAGATGACTGACAATTTGAATTGCCGTTGATATTGGCGTCTGTGAGTTAATTATCGTGTACAAACAAAAAAATTAAATAAACTATAAAAATAGTAGAAATAAAATTAAAAATTGACAAACTTAATATTACCAACCCCAACCAATTTATAAAATTAGTTGCAGAGTTGGAAAGAAATCAATCACTTGCCAGAGGTTTTCGAAAGGCACTGCTCCTCCTAATCTAAATGCCATTGGCCCAACAAATAGAACGAGTGATGGATGGCAAAATGTAACATATGTATATAGTGCTTTACAAATGCGCGACTTAAAACTTAAAGTAAAAAAAGTAATTGCAAACAAAATAGAATGTAGTGCCACTGCTATTTAAGTAGCTGGTACTAAATAAAGAAACGAAGCATTTGCTTTAAATGGATATCTTTGAATTTATCACTTACTTTTCATCTATTAACTTCTTGATTTCTGTCTAAGAAATCTGTTTTGCACAATTATTGTTTTCTTACTTTCCTCATCATTGGATTCAGTGTCGGAAAGAAAGTAATTTTTTTTTTTAATTTTCGCCAAATTATTATTTTTAAGACAATCAATAGCAAACATATTAATCAACTGTCTCAAATATTGGATAAGTGACATTATCGATAAACAGACAACGTCGTAATTAAAGTGTTAGGGAATACGAAATAAGTATTGATGTTTGTTTTATTTGTTTTAAGTTAGCCAAAAAACTGATCAAAAGTGGAAGACACCGAGCGTGAAATCGTGGGTCGCTTGTATACATGCCAACACAATAAGGAGATAATACGAATGACAATAGTACTATAAGATGGTTCTTAGGATCATTCCTATTAATGAAGGTTTAAGTTGTATTGTTGTCACACGGAAATTATGCCGAACCGAATGCCTATGATACATTATTACGGCATTTACACTAATCAATTTTTTTATAAAACCAGCACGAAATTCTTTGTAAGAGGCGTAAGCAATACAGCATGGCTTCAATTTCAGTTTCAGTTTAAAACAACAAGCACCTTAAAAGAGAATTTAAAAAAAAAACGTCAAACAATGACATAGTGTAAACGTGGACTAGCATAGTCTATGAGTTTAGCGTCCATAAAAATAATTTTTCATGGAAAAACAAAATCAGCTTTTGTATTCGTTTTTTAGGAAAGCTGTCAGGAGATAATTTATACACATAGTTGCTTACAAAAAAAAATCGATAATAGATACATATATTTTCAATCAATTCTTAATTTCACATGCAGGTTTTCGTTACACTTCTTTTCAGTTTCGAAGTTCGATAACTAAGGAAGTTATTCTTCTTTGCATATAAACTTACTCAATAATTTTATAAATCATGAATTTAAGTTATGTGTAATTAAGACACCTATTTTTTATCTGAAAAATATATATTTTCTGTATTGTAAGAACTGTTTTTTATGTTTCATTTTATTAGTAACTATTTATTTAGTTTTTTATTATTAAAATTATATATTTAAACATATTTTAAACGACTCAAAAAAATGTTGTTGTGGATCGATTTAAATTTTTTTTGTTATTTGAAAGGTGATGAAAATTACTCAGAATGTGGTTTACTATGACCGTTAAAAGAACAAGTGTAAATATTTGAAATTATAAATTAAAGGGTTCCCAAATATTTCATTTAATTTAATGTATAGGGCCATATTTTTGAACAGTTGTAAACAGACGCTTGAAATTTATAACGAATCTCTATTGCTACCTCCGCTGTAACAACAAGAATGAAATTTGGATTTGGAAATAAAAGAGTGTGCTAACAGTTGATGCAATTTGATATATGTTGCTGAACTTTTGAACCGTTATAAACACACAGCTGAAACTAACGAGGGACCTGCATTGCTAAGTCCGGTATAACATGTTTATAATTTGAATTTAGAAGTTAAAGGGTGTTTCACTAGTAAATGTTATTTGACCTATACGGGCCTATCTTTTGAACCGTTAATACAAACACTTAAAAATTAAACAGAATGTCTAGTACTTTGTGTGGTGTAATAGAAAGTATGAATATTTCTAATTAAAAATTAGAGCGTTTTGTAATAGTTGATGTAACCTGATGTATATGGCCAACTGTTGAACCGTTATACACAGACTATTAAAATTTATAAAGAATTTAATTGCCAAGTATAAAAGAAAACATAAAATTTGAGTTTGGATATTAAAGGGTGGCCCTATAGTTGTTCTAATTTGATGTATATTGCCAAACTGTTGAATAATTGAACAAGTATAAAGTTTTTAGATTCAATAAAAGGGTGTCGCCGTAGTTAATATAATTTAATGTTTGTGGCCATACTTTTGAACCGTTATAGACAGACAGATGAAATTTGTTTTGACGTCGGTTTTTTTTAATATTTATTTTAAATTATAAATAAGAATTAAAATCAACGTGACTTTTTAATTTTATCCAATGCATCGCCTGGTTTAGAAATATGTTTTGCAAACTTACCACATTCCCTTTTATTCAACTGTAAAAAAGTGCTGTTTTATTTACATCGATATACTTACTCGTTCATTAACTGCTGATATAATTGCATTTAAGTAAATTTACCCACTGTATCAAGCATCAAACAAAAACGTTGTAGACCACAGCTGTTAAATGAAGGTAAAATAAAGAGAGAATAAAATTAGAAGTATCAGCCATAATAGTAACAGTAATGACAACCCTTCAGTTGTAGAACTATTCAATTTCGATTTGTTGATAAAAATAATAAAGTAAGACAAGTGAAGCTTCACCGAAACTCGCTCACAATATTTAATATTGAAAACCTAGGATTGCTTATGTATTTCGATATCATACTAGGAATTTATCATATGGCTGACTCATGGCAGGAAAACAAGAAACGCGAACTGCTGGGTATGCGTACCTATAACTGGCAGTAGTAACATCAACAATGACTACATTTTATAAAGTTTAATTTGTATTTTCACTTGTTCATGCGAAACACAAGTAAAATTCTAACAAAACAAAAAGTGTTCAATGAAACATAACGACCAAAAAAAAAAAAACAGAAAAAACAATAATAAAAAACAAAGCCAAAAAGTGTTTATATGTATCTTCAACATTGTATAAAACCAAACATTTTAACATACACCCACATACCCATACACACGCTTGAAGTACACGCAACTTTGTATTAACGACATAAAGATTCTATAAAGAAATCTCCAAAAAAAAATAATAATAAACAAATTATTTACACAACATCAACAACTGCAAAATAACTAACATAAATTTAATATCCAAAAGTATTTGAAAATAAAGAAAAAGAATGAAAAAAGGGAGATGTTTACAACTAAATTGCTAAATGCTTGAGCTCATCAGAGAAACGATGATACATTGTATGCAATTTTAAATGAGCAAACATAAAATATATTAAAAGTTGTTGTTTTTTTTTTTTTTGTAAACAAAAAGATGTAGAGATGCTTGATTAAAAAATAAAAAGTTGCAAGAATTGAAGGATCAAGATTTGTGAAAGAAGTATGGTTTCAAAAAGTGAAGCAAAAGCATTTTTCATGGGTCAGCTCAGGTTTTCAGAGTTAGGAAAAGTATGGCACCTAAACACTTTCAGGTCTAAATTTTTGGTTTTGTTTTACTTTAACAAAGACTACATTTTATTGCTTTATATTCTCGAGCATAAAAATTGTTGAGAAATAATAATTCATGATTGTTAAGTATTCAAAATATTTCTGTTTTGAGTTAAATGAAACAATGTAGAATCTTGTCATAATAAAAAATTTAACACTAGATTACCTAAGCAATCTCCGTCCCTCACTTGCGAAATATATACGTGTTATACCTATATTGCCGAAAAGCAGTCAAAATGACTGCTTGGAAAAGAACAGTTTGGCTCTAGATTGAAATAAAATTTTAATATACAAGTTTATGATAAATTGAAGATTTCAACACATTCTTGATAAGTTGCGGTTCTAATAACTAAAGTTATTATTGTTCTTACTTGCTATTCGAATCTTTATGCCAGGGCTGGCCTAGCGCTTTGTTCCGTTCGAATGCGCTGTAATATACAATAATATAATATACAAAATTTTTTCGATCTGATATTTTATTATTATTAATAGTTATTATTAATTTATAAATGACTATAAGTGATTTAAAATTTATCAAAAATCACTGTTAAATAAATTTCTTTGCGCATTAGTCATTTTTTCACATGTAGTCATTTTGACTGCTTTCAGGCAATATAGGTATATACAATAATATGTAATATAATTGTACTTGATTCCTTCAAATATAAATATTTTATGATATTCTCATGAAATATTTATGTTTTTAAACTAAACTGAAAAATGAAATGTATTTCGCCACTGCTCATATATAGCTCATCAGTCAATTGTACCCTAATTTTGTAACGAAAACCTCATAGTCTTATACCAAAAGCCAAATTGATTGGATGAGAACTCTATTGAATCAATAAGACAAAAAGACATAAAAAAACACAAAAAATTCTAATGCAAAAACACAGTAACCATTGAGTAACTATTTTTATTATTTCTCTCATTTTTCTACATAAGGTTTGCCATCGGAAAATAAAAAATTGTAAACAGTTTTTACAAATAAGCAACGTGCACACATAAATTCTTTAACAAGAAAATTTATTATATGAAATCTTTTATATTAATTTACTTTAATTGTGCTTGATTCCTTAAAATATAAATATTTTATGATATTCTCATGAAACTTTCAAACATTTTTAATGTTTCAAAAGGCAATAATATAATTCAAAGTAGCCTAGCCCACTGCTTCGAAAGAAAATTTCGATTCTAAAGTTATATAAATATTTTTTTTTTCTGTTTTAAGACGAAAACTGTACAAACGACATTTCTTTAAAAATGGTCGGCCAGACAGTTGAAATATTTTATTGTATTGATCCCATATATTATTGTTGAGGTCGGTCACCTGCATAGTCTTTACCTGTATTTGGAATAGCATATAACTTAATTTTTTTCGTTTTGCTTAAAATTCTTAAATTTTTATTTTTTTAATTTTATGCACTTTTTAAATATTTTGATACCCTTCACCACAGGTGGAAAGGTTACATCCAAGTTTGAATTTCTACAATATCTATTTCCGTTCCAACAAAGTATGTATATTCTGAAGTCTTATGCATAGCGAAGTCTATTGAGCAATGTCCGTAAGTCCTTCCGTGTTGAAATCAACTTTACCAAGGAACTAGATCAGCTAGATAAAACTTAAATACGCCAATCGATCGGACATATAGTTTCTAAACTGTCGCAAATTCGGGCAAAATACCACGTTTTCCTAGAATTTATCCATATCTTTTTTTTGTAACTTTAGTTTTTTATTCCTGCAGGTAGTTGTTGTTAAAAAAAATTAATAGATAATTGGTGAGCTTTCACCGAAAACAACAACCTTTTTATTTACTAAGCAAAACTTAAAATTTTTCGAAAAAATATTTTTTTAACAGAAA
This sequence comes from Gymnosoma rotundatum, assembly GCA_916610165.2. Classification (NCBI taxonomy): domain Eukaryota; kingdom Metazoa; phylum Arthropoda; class Insecta; order Diptera; family Tachinidae; genus Gymnosoma; species Gymnosoma rotundatum. The sequence goes on along the minus strand of OU744336.1, from coordinate 36,031,438 downwards.
ACTCTTGTGGTAGGAATTTCTTTTGCCGAGTTTAGTTATTCAATAAGAAATCTATAGTATGACACACAACGATTTTGAAATCAATATAAAGTTTTTGATTTAGTTGCTTGGCACCTAACACTGCAACTTTCTAGCAAATTTTGTTAAAGGCAGTGCGATACATAATTAAGATGACGAATTTAGCGATCTCCGTCCGACGGATTTTAAAACATATTTTAAAAATTTACCAAATGTGATGTAAAGAGTTTTAACACACAATCTCAAAAATTTCTAGAGCGGATAGTGAGTTAGTGGTTAAGCTTTTGTGGCAGTCAAATTAGGCGACCGTGGAGGCCAACCAACATCACCAGTTCTCAAAATAATTTTTTTTTAAAAAGGTCTCTCAGCAATTCAATTGTAATCCCTGCTGTATGCGATGTGGCACCGTCTTGTTGATACCACATGTAAAGTAAGCCCAATGTATGCAGCAGTATGGTTTCGCTGTTTTCATTTTCAAAGAAGTAAGATCCAATGATTCCTCCTGATCAAATTGCACACCACACTGTCACTTTTATTGGATGCAAAGGTAACTGATGAATAATGTAAGGGTTTTTTATTGCCCAGAACCGTCTATTCTATTTATTTACATATCATTCCATACATACTATTGCACGTTTGCAGCGGCTTAAATGGTCTTGTGCAAGAAGCTATTTTATCAACTGAGTCGTAAATGGAAACAATTGCAAATTCATGTGGCCAAAGTTGTTCCTAAAAGACCAAGCTCCTGAGAACAGCGTCAAATTAAGATTGATGGATTGTTGTGAACATTTTCTGGAGCAGTTGTGATGTTTTCTGCCGATACTGCAGTACGTTGTGGTTCATGCTTGGGCCTATCACCTACAGACTCTCTATCTTCGAAATCATTCACTAAAACATGGGCAGGCGCCCATGATGTTTTTCACTAGATGTTTTTTCTTATATTTTAATTCTTTATTGCCCCATACATTTATTTTTTGGAGTTGCTCTATTGTTTCAAACGGCATAAAAAAATTTGAGGTAGGCCTCGTGTTTTGCCTGCTGCCCCGAATACTATAACTGATCGATTGTTTTTTTTTTATTGATTAATGTCCGGACAGACGGACATTAATTAATCGACTTCAGTATGCATAAGAAATATATACTTTATGGGTCGAAAATGGATATTGTAGAAATTACACACGGAATGACAAACTTACATACACCATTTTCCACTTTTTGTGGTGAAGGGTAAAAAAAGAAAAAAAATTAAAGAAAGAAACATTCGTGTTCTATACGACGTTGTGATAGATCCGAAAATGGTCTTATTATCAACAACAATTGTACGGAAGTTTGCACACCCGCAAGAGCGTCTTCACTGCGTTAACACTGTAGGGTTAAAAAACTTAAAAAAATTTGTTTAAGTTTCACATTCAGTTAACTAAAAATCAAAAACGTTTTCTATAAAAAGTGTTTTATAGTAGAAGAAATTTAATATGCAAAATATCGCATTTATATTTGCTTTAAATAGATCGTTTTTATATGTTCTTTATAGATGTTACAGGAACTTAAGCACTTTCTAAACTTTGTTTCATTTATAGCCAAAAATATTGTGTGAATAAGCTGAAATATTTTGCATTACAAGACACACTATATTTAAATCTATAAAAAGTTCTTATTTTAACAACTTAACTTGAATAATTTAAGAATATTTATCTTAAGCTTTCTCGTAAAAACAAAAATTTTAATAAATTAAATGTTTGCAGTTTCGAAACTTTCACACCGGTAGGAAACAACTAACTATAATAAAGTTTTAGAATACAAACACTATTGGCATATTTAATTGTTATATATATATATATTTTTTTTATTTAACTTTTGACTAATTTCTTATGCAATGTTGTTCAGCAACAAAAACAACTAGAAAAATATCTTTATTGTACATCCAGATGAAAAAAAAATTACAAACATATGCTTGCAAAGTTTTTCTACTATTAAGAATAAATGTTTAACGAGGGAAAATTTTAAAGTGCCTGTAATTGAAAATTTAACATTTTAACACAGAATTATTAGTGGTATTCACATTGAATTTGTTAATTTGTTACTCGGTAGTTTGTTCATTTGTTAAAGTTACCGACTATGAACGACCCCTTTTTTATAACTTTGTTAGTCTGGAAAGTTTTGTAGTAAAACATAAAAAATCATTTAATTAACTTACTCTCAATGTACACGAAAATGGCCAAAACACAAATATTTTTTTTTAGAAATGTATCACAAATATTATATTTATTTGGAAACTGTAACAGCTGATTGTAATTTACCGACTAACAACTATTTTATTAAGGGTGCCGTGTCGTTAAGTTGTTAAATGTTAATCTGGTAGCGCGTTAAATATACAAAAACAAAATGCGTGTAAGAAATTACCGACTAACAAACTAACAAGCTCGTTGTGAAAACCCCTATTGTGTTGTAGTTTTCGTTGCTTCTTAAGGATAGAAACAGTGTTGCCAGAGAAACACAGGAAAAATTACGCTTTTTCTTCAAAATAGTTTAATTTTTCCATTAAAAGTTACATTTCTAAATTTTCCTTAAATATATGGTAAATTTTTGTAATTTGTATAAAATAAAGTAAAAAGTTTTATTCCACATGTTAGGGAAAAACAAGAAAACAAATTCTTTTACTGAACAAAAACAAAACGAACATTAAAAAAATAAATTAAAAACATATGAAAATATTTCATACCGATGATACTTATAACGATTTATATTAGGACTGAATACTAATATTTTGATATGAAAAAATGATTGCTCTCGCTTTTCAATAACATTAGTTAAAGAAGGGATTCAGCTTTACAACACTAATTATTTTAAAAATACCGTTATTAAAGAAAAAATTGAGCCTTAGTTGCTTAAAGCTTAATCATAAAACTAGTGTCAATTTTTCTGTAATATAATCCGGCACTTCCTGTTAGAAATTAAAAGACAACTTTCTGTTAAATCGAGGTATTGGTACCGTTGTCAAATTTTTCATTCAGAATAAATGCAATCGCTAGTTTAAACAGAATGCTAAGTTTTCCGCATTAAATGCAGCTAATATTAATTCACAGTTCAAAACAATTGTTGCCAGAAACATTTTGCTGTTTCTAAACATGAAGCAACAAACATTTCTTGATTTCTCACGAATTGAATAAACTAAAACTTCAGAAATATTATTTCTTCTTTATTTCAAACTAATTAATCAAATAATGAAACAAGTACTCTTTCAGTGATTTATTTCGTGTCTGTACCAAAAGTTACGAAAATTTGGCCTGATATAACAAAATTATACATCTTACGTGGAGGCTTTAAAAGCTACAAAAAATGCAAAAAAAAAACGTTACCAATCGGCAACACTAACTTCAAGGCTGTGTAACAACATCTCTCTCTCTCTTTTTCTCTCTCTTGGATCGCAGAAAGTGCGTTATTACGGATGATACAATTCAGCATATTATGAATTTTCAAATTATATTTGCGGTCGTTATCTGCAACCTGTATTCAGTTGGAAAAAATTCTTATTCAAATGGCATATAATTGAAGTATTGAAAATAGACATACACTACAAAAAGAACCCCGAAAATATTTAAATTATTGTGCAACTACAACAGTTTTAAAATATGTAAATATATAAGTCTGTTCTCAATGTCTACTAAAATTATTTTTTTAAGTAAATAACTTGGAGGCTTTTTTTAAATCTTACTGCCTTTATTTAGTTCTAAAAAACCTATATAATTTTACTAAAATGAACTGGTGAAGTTTTTCACAATTTAACAAAAAATGTTTGAATAAAGGATATATAAATGGATAAGTTATGAATTTTATCTTTCTCTTTAACCGACTTAAAAAAACGAAAGAGGTTTCAAATTTAATTAAATGTTGGTTTTTTGTGTTTACGCTTGTATAACTTAGCAATTTCTAAACCGAAATTAACTTTTTATTATGCTTCCAGACTGGGGCCTTTTTAAAAGCAGCTTATAATTTTAAAAGTTAAAGGGTGTCCTCATACTACATAAAGTTAAAAAAAAAACTAAATATCACTATAGCTCCCAATAGCAAAAAGCAAAAAAAAAAATTAAAAATTAGAGGGTGTCCCCATAATGCAAATTTACCTATAAGCGCCTATCATTTGAACCGTTATATACCAGCCCATAAAAGTTCGATAAAATACCGATACTAGGACCGTTATAATAACAAGTATAAATATTCAAAATTCTAAATTAAGGGTGCCCCAATAGTACATTTATACTGATGATTAAGGCCATACTTTTGAACAGTTGTAGACAAGCGGTTAAAATTTACAAAGAACCTGTTTTCCTAAGTCCGCTATAATAAGAATTATACAATTGGATATGGAAATTAAGGGAATTCTCAATAGTTAATATAATTTGATGCATGTTGCGAAATTTGTTAACCGTTATAGATAGACAGCTACAATCTATTTCGAATTCGGTTTTTGTGCAAGAATTATTAAATATCAGTTAAACAAATATCAGTGCTGTTTTTTTCTACAATGTTCTACGACGCAATCTTCAAATACTAATTCCAAGAGAGAAGAAAATTTTCAAACCGCTATTTCATGCGTGAAAAGCTTAAGTATTTAACTATCTCCTAAATATTTCTAGAACATTTGAACATTCGCATTATGCTTTAAAAAACAAAATTTTATTATGCTTTAGCCACTTTCACAAATTGCAATTGACAACTTGCAACTGATATTTTTTACAGAAGATGCATTAATATAGTCGCTAAAATAGCAAATACTAAAAATTAAAATGTGTTTTGAAAGTGAACTTTGATAGGCAGATATATCAAATTTACAAAATGTCAGTAAAATATGTATACAGTCTTATTCAAAGAAACTTCTTATTGTAAGCTTAATGTGTACTTTAGTTATTAAACACTTTTTGTTTAATAAGAATTTTTATTCACAAATTTTTAATAACGCAAAATTAACTATTAAACGATTTTAATAATATTATAGTTTTATGTTGGCAACATCATTCCATATTAAATATCAATTTAGGTTTAGTGATGCATACAACAATAAACCAAATACCTAAATAATGTTTTTATAATTAAAAATAATAATTAAGTTAGCAATAATATTATTTGACATTACTTAAATGATCATTATTTTATTATTATTTATTGTTTTATCTCAGAAAAAATATTAAAATAATAATATTAAAAATGGTGTTAAACCTTTTTTTATAAAATAATTCACTGAACGAGTACAAAAAAGTATTCAAATACCGAGCTTGGCATTACTGTTTGTACATCACTATATTATTTTGTTTTGTTATGATACGAATTTGTGAATTTTTTCTTTATTATTTTTATTTTCAAATCAATATAAAACAATGTTTAATTATGAAAGAACAATTAATTAAATAATTATATTTTCTGTATTCTAAACATATTATTAATTTGATATTTATTACCTGGAAACGTATCAATTTCTTTAATTGCAATATTGTGCAAAACAGATAAAGTGATAATTAAATTTGGTTGCATTTAAAAAAACAATTGTAAGTCCATCTAATAAACCACGAGAACGCTGCTTCCAAGCCCCAAAACAGTTTGGGCGTTATTGTATTTGATTTTATTTGCATTTTGGCCTTAAATTGTGTAAATAAATACATACGAGGGCTGCTATATATATTTCTGGCCTGGCAACACTGAGTGCTGCCAAGTGCAATCTGACATTTCTATTGGAAAGTTTGTTATTTTTAAGCATAATCGTACTCAAAACGTTTTGTTGTACGACCATTATTTGTGTTGTTTACAGTGACTTGAAAAAATTAATATAGAAAAAAATGAAATTAACTCGTGAACATTGTCGTGCCTACATTTTTCACAACTTTCGACGAGGATTATCACGACAAGAGTGCATTGATGAACTTAAATCTTTGTATGGCGATGAAGCACCATCCTATAGCACTGTGAAAAATTGGTATAATGAATTTAATCGTGGCCGAAGCTGGCTCAAAGGCGAATTCCGTGAAGGTCGTCCAAAAACCGCTGTTGTGCCAGAGAACATTGATACCGTGCGTGAACTCATAATGCAAGATCGACATGCGACATTCCGAGAGATAGAGACATCCTTGGACATTTCTATCACCAGCATACATTCGATACTGCATGAACGCCTGGCCGTAAAAAAGGTTTGTTCTCATTGGATCCCGCACAATTTGAAAGTCGCTAGAAAAAAGGCTAGTATCGATTGGTGCAAAGAAATGTTGCAAAATACGATTACGGTGCTTCAAAAGACGTTTCTAAGATCGCCACAGGTGACGAATCATGGATCTATGCGTATGAGCCCGAAACGAAACAACAATCGACCGTGTGGGTCTTCAAAGACGAGCAAAATCCAACGAAAGTTGTTCGTGGAAGAAGCACTTCGAAGCAAATGGTCGCCTGTTTCTTCGGCGAACTCTCACACATCGGCTCAAACCAAAGCGTTTTTGACCGGCCAAAACGTCGAATTAATGGGTCATCCGCCGTACAGCCCTGACTTGGCACCTAATGACTTCTTCTCGTTTCCGCACATCAAGAAAAAAATGCGTGGTCAACGATTTTCGTCGCCAGAAGAAGCTGTTGAAGTGTTCAAAAACCATGTTTTAGAGGTGTCTCAATCGGAGTGGAAAAAGTGCTTCGACAACTGGTTTGAGCGCATGCAAAAGTGTATTAATCATGCTGGAATATACTTTGAAAAACAATAAAACCATTTTTGATTATAAATATTCGCATTTTCACTATTAGGCCAGAAATATATAGAGCAGCCCCCGTATCTGTAGTTGTAATTTATACCCGGAGTAACGTAACAAGCGTCCTCTTAAATTGCCATTTTTAAAACGTTGCTTGATAACTGACTTAATAAAGAGTCAACAATCATATGCATTGCCTCGCCATCTTGCCACTGAACCTAAAATGGGTTTCGTAAGTATCTCAAACTATTCCCTCGCATACCTACCTCTCTTCGGCCCCAACAACACAAAGCCACTAAAACCTGTAACTTGGCTGAAGCTCCACAGCCTCTTTTATTTAACTCTATCTCATCCTTGAACAAGCTTATAATTTTTTGTTCCGTTTCCTTATTGAACCTGTATCGTGAATTAAATAGATAAAACTGATCACTTCTCCTATTGAAAGTTTTAGGACGTTTTGACATTTTGGGCAAGAGTATCTGCAATAATTTTCCATATTATGAAATATTTGCATTTATATTTCGTTGTTTTTTATTATTAATAGTTTTTCACACTTTTTCAGTAATAAATTTTACGGGAAAAATGCTTGACAAAAACTAATTAAAGGTTTAAAGAAGGGTGACTGCTACAGTTAATATTTGAAATTTATTAATGATTAATAACAGCGTAATAGTGCTACTAAGCATTTGTGAATACTACTTTAGCGATTTTTTTTCTTATTAACCTCTTATTAAGCAGTTTAAAATTTTTGTGAATAAGACTGTTAGTATTTAACCTTAGTAAAGAGCAATTTAGAATTCACACAGAGTATGTACAAATGAGTGCGCTATAAATATAAATTGAAAAAAAAAATTAATTTAGAAATTAGAGGGTTTTTTCAATAGCTCATGAATTTGATTAATGTGGCCATATCTTTTAAGACGTTATATGCAGCGCTTGAAATATGCACACGACATGTTTCGCTATTTCTGCTATTATTTCAAGTATAAAAAAAAGAAATGAAGAGTATCCCGATAGTAACATGATTTTTATATAAATGGCCTTATATTTTAAACGTAATAGACTGAAACTATAAATTTATCCATTATTAATACGCTACAAAAGTAAGCATAACAAAATAAAATTAAAAGTTGTGTCAATAGTAATGTTTTTTTACGACTGTAATTTAATTTTTTGCAAAATATTATTTACTATGTCCGTTGCAAAAAGTTTGAAAAAAGAAATTATTATTTAAAGGTTGACCCATACAAGGTACGAAACCCTTCGTGTATGTGTCAAACTTACACTGGCAGATTTATTTTTTGTTATAGTTTTTGTATCTCAGGACTACTGGGATTTTTTTATTCATTTCTTTTTTATAGGATCTTATTGGACTTAATTTTTATATTTTTATTAATAAATTTTTAAGTTATGAAAATGTTTTTATTATGGCTTTTGTAGTCAAAAGCACAATGGAAGTGCACCATCCGGACTCTTCAAATTTACTTTTTATACCATCGCAATTGCAATAAAACTAAAGCTTAAGCGTTGTACCAAAGGAATGCTTAATTTTAATAGAAATTGCATTAACTTTTGAATTGTAATAGGCAGACACTCCAGTTTTCAGTAAAAAATTAAAAAAATGAATTAATTAATTTAAAAACTAAAGGGCAGGTAAATTTAAAAATTAAAGGTGTGGAACCCTCTGAATGATAGTCCAACTAATAGTTGAATTATTAAAAATTAAACCGCACAACGAAAGCAATGGAGTTAATGCAACAAAATTGTTAATAACTAGTTTTTCAGATTATAAATGCCTGTCGCAAACGCTACTACAAATAGTAGGAGGAATTGCTAATCGCCAATAAAAACATATTTTTAAATAACAAAAATTTTAAAATTAATGGTACCTGTTACAGATAAAAAAATTAAAGCAGCGTATTAATTTAATTCAATTTACAAATGTCATACGTTATGGCGAAGTTTCTGATGATTTTTCAAGCAGGTGACAAACACAAATTTAAAACGTTTTTGGTACCTTTTTTATATGTCTTACATTTTATTATTTCTTTATATTTATTTTTTATACAAGAATTGTTTGCACATCGTTGCTAATGGAATCTTCAATTCCTCTACGGTCTTGTCTTTCTCAAGCATGTTGATGTGCCAAACCGTAGTTACACAATTGGGATGAATAAATAATTCAAATTATTTATCAGTGTAAAGAGTACGTTTGTTATATATTAGTGTATAGAGATTGTGTATGTGGTTGTGTGTCAGTTTATACTTAAGTACATGTGTATAACTTCTATCATTTATGTAAATGTTTTAGCAAAAATTTTAATTTATTTAACAAATTTGATAATTGTTGTGGCCAAATTGTGTTTGTCTTTATGTGGTTACTTGTGTTGTTTTATATTCCATTATTTTTATTGTTTCTCTTTTCAGTTTTAAATTTATATTCTTTTTTTTTTTTTTTTTTGTTTTTTTGCAGAAAAAATAGAAATAGAAATTAAAAAAAAAATGGAAGTTAATAGCAAATTACGAATTGTCTCGAATAATAATGTCAATAGTAATGATTATGACACTAAATTAATAAAGTGCTTGTTTCAGCATAAAACCTACTTATATAGTTGTGTTGCATTGTAACTCGTTTCATCCAAATTGTAGGTGATTTAAAAATAATAGAGTGTAAATAATAAAATCTCAAATGAAATCTTTTTTTTTTAATATGAAAATTCATTATTCGAAATCATTCGTTTAATACTTCAAGTTTAATACTTCAAGAGAATATCATCAAATAATGATATTTGGAGTAATCAAGCACAATTAACGTAGATTAGAACATTTTTTTTTAGTATTTATCTCTTAAAGCTGATTTAACAAAGTTTATTCGTAATAGAAAAAAAAACATACACAGAGAAAAGAAATTCGTTATAAGAACCGAATTTGTTGCCAATCGAATTTTGTCGGTTGTGTTAATATCTTGAATTCGGTTGTAATAACTGAATGAAAATTCACAACTATTTACAAAAATGATTCTTGGGTGACTATAAAGTATTATTGTGAATTAAATAGTACAAAATATTTTAATATTTACTTTTATTTTAAAAATAAAATATAGGAAGAATAAGATTATAAATTATAATTTATAATGTCGGCCATTCGAATTCAGCCAACTCCTTTCTTTACATCATTATTCTTCTTTTCCACATAGGTTTTTCAACTTTCCGTCCCATACCGCACGTTTTGCTGCTGCAAAGTGTATTAAACATTTTAGAATTTTTTTAATTTACAAACGTCTTTCTGAGATTGATTTTGTACTTACCTTTCAACAATATTGGAGAACTTTTCACCACTAACAATATATTCTTGGTTTTTTTTAAAGTGAAATATTGATGAGTTTTGTAATGTAATGTGTACATATTCATTTTTATTATGTCAAACATTTTTCGATATTATAAGACACAATCGACTTTGGTGATTCTAACTGCTTCTAGTAAAGACACAAATCGATCAGGATAACTTTTATAAGAGGTGTAACAACTAACATTTGGACGGTAATATCATTTTTTAGCTTTTAGTGTTAAAAATAAGTTAAAATTATAATTTATTTATTTTAACAATCAAATAATTATATTAGTAATAAAATTTTGAACATATTAAACGAATTTTAACCAACCTTTTTTCTGTGTGTATAAAAATTATTATTTCGTTAACAAACGAATTTGGTTTCCTTCAATGCTTTTCCCTTTTTCTCAACTGCTTTATGAAAAAATTTAATTTAAAATTGTGATTTATGAAATATACGTTGAATTTCGCACAGCACTACACACAGGGAAAAATGGAAGGAAAATTAAAAGTGTTTTGCTTAATATTCCCTTGTGTGTATCAAAATATTATATAATTTTAATATCTTATACTTTCTTACACGATGTCCCTCATCTATACCCATCTTTAATGTTTTTGCTTTGTTCTTTGGTTATAAAAGTCGTCGTGGTGTGAGGGCTGGTTTCTGATGTAATGGCAGCTTTTGAGACTAGGAAAAGATTGAATAAATTACGCCGATATTTTTCTGTCTTGCAATCGTTTTCTTTAATTGTTGTTATTTTTTATCTCATCATACTGAATAACTGTGAAATTTGCTTCGCCCATCCTCGTAAATCTTCGATAATCTTTATACTCATCGCCTTTAAATTCTTTCAATAGCTTTTCGTTTAAAATCATGTGTTTTTTCATTAATTTTTTTAAATTGACGAAAATAGGGGTTCAGTAAGTGCCGTGAGTAGATATAAAAAATTTATTAAATTAAAATTATTAAATTAAGATTAATACAGAGGTGATTTTTCAATAAAAAACTAAAATTGCAAAAATAATATATTTGCTGTTTTTGTCGGGCTGACAAAGAACAATTAAAAATAGGACTTAAGCAATTTAATTTTCAAAAAGTATTTAAAAAAGATATTTTAAAAAGCTGAGAACTTGCTGTTCTTATTAATTATTATTTGGAATATAAAATAAAAAAATTTAGATTTTTATTTAGTTCTCTCTCAGGAATTTAGCTTAAGAAATTATAACATTCAGCAAAGAAAGCGACATTACTTTAATCGTACTGATTAAATTTTCAGCTGCTGTTGTAATCTGATATACAAAACATATATCAACATAAAGTGTATTATTACCTCTTGTGCTCTTGCCAGCTCATATGTGTTAATCAGAAAAAAAAAGTTTTTGTCAATTTCAATTCAATTTTAATTTACATATATTTGAGCCTTCTTTTCTTACAATAAATTTAACAATATTGGCCCATATTCATAGTTAAAATAAAGTATACTTTAAGGGAACTAAAGTCGGTTTTACTCTAGAATCGGCTCTAACTCATTCATAGACAATTTAAAATATACTTTTGGAGAGAAAGTCAACTCTAAATTTAAAACTACCCAAAGCTGTTTTTAACTCATTTTTCCAAAATTATTTTATTTGGTTTAAGAACACAATACTCTTTATCTGATTTTTATACCAAAGTGAACAAAATAAAAACAACGTTACTTTTTTCAAATGTTTGTGTAGAAATTGTATGAAAACACATATCAAATTACAGTTGGCACCCAGTGGAAGGCGTCTAAACTTAAAGTATACTTTATTCTTGACTATGAATGCAAAAAAGATAATAAGAGCTTTTTATTTTAGAGTATAATTTAGCAAGAGTCCACTTTTTTCTATAACTATGAATTTGGGCCATTATTTTTATAATTAGAAGTGAAACCAGGAAAACTTAAGACTATAACGTATTATCTTAAAAGCAGTATATTTGAAACAGCACCATGCTTTAACATGAAATTGTACATAAAATGAAAGTTATTGTCTTTTATTTTATATTAATTTTTATTATGCTTTATAGTCTTAAACATATTGGCCCAAATTCATAGTTATAGATAAAAGTCGACTCTTGCTAAAGTATACTCTAAAATAAAAAGCTCTTATTATCTTTTTTGCTTTCATAGTCAAGAATAAAGTATACTTTAAGTTTAGCCGCCTTCCACTGGGTGTCAACTGTAATTTGATAAATGTTTTCATACAATTTCTAAACAAACAGAAAAAAGTAACCTTGTTTTTATTTTGTTCACTTTGGTATGAAAATCAGATAAAGCGTATTGTGTTCTTAAACCAAATAATTTAATTTTAGAAAAATGAGTTAAAAACAGCTTTAGGTAGTTTTAAAATATAGAGTTGACTTTCTCTCCAAAAGTATATTTTAAATTGTCTATAAATGAGTTAGAGTCGATTCTAAAATAAAACCGACTTTAGTTCCCTTAAAGTATACTTTATTTTAACTATGAATATGTGCCATTATTTTTTTTAGATAAGTGCCAGTGCATATGTGAATTATATAATCCGAATGAATTGATCCAATTGCTACTCACTCTTTCAGTGCCATCATCCAGCTGCATAAACTTAATCAAATAGTGTAAAAAAATTTAATTAAAATCCTTTATATTTAAAAAACTCTTCTTAAAAAACTGAATTTTAAATGAAGAAAAATATGCTACAGGTACAAGGTAAAAGAAAATTTAAGCCAAGAACTTGTTTAATCATTGTACAGCTACTCAAACTTAAAGTGAGACACACAGAAAAAATTCTATTGCCATGTTTGTAACGCAAAAAAATAGACATAGTTAAACTTTGAGAACTTACGTTTATTATAACAAAAACAAAAACAAAAGAAAACGAAATCAGTCAATTGCATTCAAATGTTGCAATATTTGCCATTTTGTGTTGCAACTTCTGAAATCAAGCCTCACATTTAAAGTGGGACATTGCAGTTTTCGTATTTTTATTTCTTATTAAATAAATGTTCCATACTTGATTGACTTTCCTTTCCTGAAAAACAGAGCTTAAAGACGCCGCGGTATACTGTCCACCAAATGTATACAAAAATCGGGTTCAGTATTGTACCAGTTTTCTATTACTGCTTCTTCAATGCGACAATATTTTTGGCCTCAGCTTATCTTCTTTTTTTTTAATATGCCCACATATGTTCATTGATATTCAAATCTAAAGACTGGGGTGGAGTCTCCATTACTTTTGGGCAATTATATAAAAGCCAATTTCGTGCATTCCAAGATTTATGTTATACGAAGTGGTCTTTAATGCCTAGGAATTTGGCACATTTCCCAACGTTTTCTTTATAATGTTAATATAATACTTAGAGCCTATAGTTCCGTTTACGAAATGTATTTTCTCAATACCAGCCGCTGACATTTAACACTATATCATAAGAAAACTACCACAATATTTGACTGTTTTTTTAACCCATTAAGCGCCAAAATAAAACCAGAAGCGATAATTAACTAAAAAGTTTATTATTTTATTAGTTGTGTTCAAAACTTTAAAAAAATAAATAAATCTATGGAGCAGAGCGTGTGTACTCAACTGAGTACAGCGGCGGGTTACAGGTGAAAATTTACAAAACATATTTTTTTTAATGCATAATGTTTTCAAACATTTCTTGCATTGTTACCGAATTCTTGCATGGTATAAAACATCCGCCGGAGGTATTAAGAGTCTGGCTGAGCAAATCTAGGTGCAAACGAAGTGCTCTCAGTGTATAGGGGAAACCAGTACACCTGTGTGCAGGCAGCAAATCTGAATAGATAGTTGGGTACTGTCGAAGGATTCACCAGTGTCCTCTGTTAGACTAGCACCACGGGAACCAGTAGCCCATACAGAGATCCGCCCATCTCTGTAGATGGTTTGTGGTGAGGTTAAAAAGTCTATATACCATCAGGTTAGGTCCTCACGACCAGGTAGATGAATAAAACGACGAGCTTTTTTTTGACATTTTGGCGTAAATTGTACAGCCGCTATTGCCATTTTACAGATGCTATCGTCTTTTCATTTAACCAAAAGAATTTAATTTTTTGTAGGCTTGCTCTTCTTTTTTTATTTCTTTCGAACTTTTCCATGGACAATTTTATGTTCTGTTTTCTCTAATATTTCCAAATGCACAAATCCTTTTTCCTTGAGAGATTGTTACTGTTAAAAAAGTAATCAAAGTCAGTCTCCAACCAAATGTCAGTCTACAAGCAAATGTTTAACTATTCTTGACTCTAAGGGATCACAAGAATTTTTATCCGATTTTCAACAATAATAATGAAAATTGTAGCTTTATCCAGTGGAACTAGCTTCTACACAGTTTTTGAAGCCAAATTATACTGGCTTACCACGTATGAACTGCTTTGCAGGGCGACAACCAAAATATTTTATATTTCAGTCAGCATAATATTTAAAGTGTGCAACAAAAAGTACATTCTGCCGGCTGTACTCAATTGCGTGCAGTATTTAAATAACGATAACTTTGTTAAATTATTTTATAAGTAGGAATGCTTACTGTTAGAAAATAAAAATAAAAAAGAAATTTGCAAAACAGTAAAAGCTACAAGAAGGGAAAGATTGTGCTCATCTCGACACACCAGTCTTGTATACATAAAGAGACCACTTTTTGACAGTTGATGTATTTTTAGCAAGATTTTTAATTAGTATACACGATAACACGACTTCTTTTAAGCTAAAAGCAATCAAACAAATTACAAAAACTATTAAAATTTTTAAATTATCGCTTAAGGTTTAGCTGTACTCAATTGAGTGTTTTTCCATCTGGTCCAAAGACGTTTATTTTTATTTCGTCTGTAATAACAATCAAAGACGATAATATAAGCATAAAAAACGGTAAAACTTAAAACAATAGTATTTGACCAGAATGACGCACCTTTATTTGAATGCTCTTGAACGAAAGCATATTTCAGACTTCGATTTTTCTCTGATATTAATGGATTACGTTGGTACGACCTTCCGTGTAAATTATTGCTTTTAGAGATTCGGCGGACTGTTCCAGCACTAACACTAACATATTTTATTTCATACAATTTGTATTTTATGTCAATTACTGCCATAAAAACCGCTTACGAGGGCTGCTCTATATATTTCTGGCCTTATAGTGAAAATGCGAATATTTATAATCAGAAATGGTTTTATTGTTTTTCAAAGTATTCTCCAGCATGATTTATACACTTTTGCATGCACTCAAACCAGTTGTCGAAGCATTTTTTCCACTCCGATTGAGACACCTCTAAAACATGGTTTTTGAACACTTTAACAGCTTCTTCTGGCGACTAAAATAGTTGACCACGCATTTTTTTCTTGATGTGCGGAAACAAGAAGAAGTCATTAGGTAGCAAGTCAGGGCTGTACGGCGGATGACCCATTAATTCGACGTTTTGGCCGGTCAAAAACGCTCTGGTTTGAGCCGATGTGTGAGAGCACGCATCGTCATGGTGAACAATGGTTCGTCTTCTCTTGTTGGTTTTTCGAATTTTTCCGATGACTTCAGGCAAACAAATTGAAGTGTACCACTCAGAAGTGACCGTCCTACGTTGCTCAAGCGGAACAGTCGCCACAAGACCAGTTTTGCCGAAGAAACAGGCGACCATTTGCTTCGAAGTGCTTCTTCCACGAACAACTTTCGTTGGATTTTGCTCGTCTTTGAAAACCCACACGGTCGCTTGTTGTTTCGTTTCGGGCTCATACGAATAGATCCATGATTCGTCACCTGTGACGATCTTATAAACATCTTTTGAAGCACTGCAATCGTATTTTTGCAACATTTCTTTGCACCAATCGACACGAGCCTTTTTTTGATCCTCTGTCAAATTGTGCGGGATCCAACGAGAACAAACCTTTTTTACGGCCAGGTGTTCATGCAGTATCGAATGTATGCTGGTGGAAGAAATGTCCAAGGATGTCTCTATCTCTCGGTATGTCGCATGTCGATCTTGCATTATGAGTTCACGCACGGCATCAATGTTCTCTGACACAACAGCCGTTTTTGGACGACTTTCATGGAATTCGTCTTTGACCGAGCTTCGGCCACGATTAAATTTATTATACCAATTTTTCACAGTACTATAGGATGGTGCTTCATCGCCATACAAAGATTTAAGTTCATCAATGCACTCTTGTCGTGATAGTGATCAAATGTTCAATAGTTAATTCCATTTTTTTTTTCTATATTAATTTTTTCAAGTCACTGTAAACAACACAAATAATGGTCGTACGTCAAAACGTTTTGAGTACGATTGTGCTTAAAAATGACAAACTTTCCAATGGAAATGTCAGATTGCACTTGGCAGCACTCAGTGTTTCCAGGCCAGAAACATATATAGCAGCCTTCGTACCACGGCCGGACAAACAGCACCCATTTGCACAATTCCTTTGTTTGTTTTTGACACTATTAGTAGCTCTTCATCGTCTTATAATATTAAACACTGTAACTTTGTGTCTGATTACTATTTCTGCAATTTCTAATAGTTTTGTGATTTTTATAATTATTTATGACAAATGCCTTTTTTCAATTGTAGTTTGACCCTTTTGTACCATTAAAAAAAAATAATAATAAAATTTTAAAGAATATTAAATATTTTGAAACACTGATTTAAGGTCAAAAAATGGATTGCATGTACCAACGTTAACAGTAATTTAGGAAAAACAAACTGTCTCACTTTGAATGCGAGCATTGTGATGCCATATACGAGGGCTGCTATATATATTTCTGGCCTGGCAACACTGAGTGCTACCAAGTGCAACCAGACATTTCCATTGGAAAGTTTGTCATTTTTAAGCATAATCGTACTCAAAACGTTTTGACGTACGACCATTATTTGTGTTGTTTACAGTGACTTGAAAAAATTAATATAGAAAAATTGGAATTACCTCGTGAACATTTTCGTGCCATCATTTTTCACAACTTTCGACGTGGAATATCACGACAAGAGTGCATTGATGAACTTAAATCTTTGTATGGCGATGAAGCACCATCCTATAGCATTGTGAAAAATTAGTATAATGAATTTAATCGTGGCCGAAGCTCGCTCAAAGACGAATTCCGTGAAGGTCGTCCAAAAACGGCTGTTGTGCCAGAGAACATTGATAACGTGCGTGAACTCATAATGCAAGATCGACATGCAACATACCGAGAAATAGAGACATCCTTGGACATTTCTTCCACCAGCATACATTCGATACTGCATGAACACCTGGCCGTAAAAAAGGTTTGTTCTCGTTGGATCCCGCACAATTTGAAAGTCGCTCAAAAAAAGGCTCGTGTCGATTGGTGCAAAGAAATGTTGCAAAAATACGATTGCGGTGCTTCAAAAGACGTTTATAAGATCGACACAGGTGACGAATCATGGATCTATGCGTATGAGCGCGAAACGAAACAACAATCGATCGTGTGGGTCTTCAAAGACGAGCAAAATCCAACGATAGTTGTTCGTGGAAGAAGCACTTCGAAGCAAGTGGTTGCCTGTTTCTTCGGCAAAACTGGTCATGTGGCGACTGTTCCGCTTGAGCAACGTAGGACGGTCACTGCTGAGTGGTACACTACAATTTGTTTGCCTGAAGTCATCGGAGAAATTCGAAAAACCAACAAGAGAAAACGAATCATTGTTTACCATGACAATGCGAGTTTTCACACATCGGCTCAAACCAGAGCGTTTTTGACCGGCCAAAACGTCCAATTAATGGGTCATCTGCCGTACAGCCCTGACTTGGCACCTAATGACTTCTTATTGTTTCCGCACATCAAGAAAAAAATGCGTGGTCAACGATTTTCGTCGCCAGAAGAAGCTGTTGAACTGTTCAAAAACCATGTTTTAGAGGTGTCTCAATCGGAGTGGAAAAAGTGCTTCGACAACTGGGTTTAGCGCATGCAAAAGTGTATAAATCATGCTGGAGAATACTTTGAAAAACAATAAAACCATTTTTGATTATAAATATTCGCATTTTCACTATTAGGCCAGAAATATATAAAGCAGCCCTCGTAAATACATAAAAACGGAAATATTTGGAACAGCTTAGTTATAAAATAAAAAAAATAAAAGGAAATTGAAATATTTTTTTGTTTATATACTAAAAATATATAACGTAAAACATTTGAATTCAATAATTATTTCTGTGCCCACTTTGACTGTGAGTATATTTATATATATATATATATATATATATATATATATATATATATATATATATATATATATATATATATATTTGTATATGTCAGATTGATTATTCCCTTAGTGGTGGCATCTTAAATACACATTCTTACCAATTAAAGTTTACATGCAATTTGTTCTTATATTTCATGAAATAAATATTCAGGCACAATTATTGGAACGTTTTATTGTTACAATAATGTTTAAGAGTCATTATTTATTCTGCTTTTATTTTTGCTTAAATCATTTGTTTGAGTCTCTGTTATCTGATTAAATAAATTTTTATTGTCGGTGATAATTTAGTTTTTTGCTCACTTTGTTTTTGTTTTTCTATTATTACTAGCGAATACGTTATAATTTAATTGCAGGTGAATTATTAGATTTTGTCTTTTCCTTTCTTTTCCCTTCCTTTTTTTGTAATTTAATACCGCAAAATCTTTACTGCAGAAACAACCATTAATATTTATGTCGGTGTAATTTAATCAAATTACACAATAAATTATTTAAAGCACCCTGCAAATATAAAAAAGTGATTTTAATTTTAGCAAATTGGTTGGCGACTAAGTGAACTATAAACTGTTCCATCGATAATGTAAAGCTATTGCCGATGAGCTATGACTTTAAGAAACTGTTGGGATGTGGTTTATAGCAATATAGAAAAATAAACTGAAAAGATTACAAAATAGTCCAATTAAGGCATCATTGAAGTTAATCGTGTATCAAGATTTGTTAATATAGAATCATTTGATTTGTTTATATAGCACATGTAAAAAAATTTTTGGCCACAAACACTCTTAATACCTATTAGTACATAATAATATTTATTAGTACACTATATCTTATTCATTTTATTTTTAATAAACAAAATTGCATTACAATCAGAAATCACAAAAAATAAAAGTTGTTTTAATGGTATTTTAAAATACCTTGATATATTTAGAATCACTTTGCATCACTGATGCAAGTCTTGAAAAAGTATTTGCACTGACAAAAAAGTATTAAAGATACTATGCAAATTTCAAGCCTGTTTTTCCTTCATCTAATGAAGTTAAAAGCTCTGAAATGTTTTTTTTAATTCGAGTTTACCTAATTTGACGCCCTGTGGTACCACCCTGTACTGAAACAATAGACGATAAGCTTATGACCTTCTCTATAAATCGCAGTTTGTTTCATGAAAATCGGGTAAATAGTTTAGAAGTTTCAGACTTTTTTTCGATTTATTTGTATTTCATGCCACTGTGCTTCGTAGCAATGTGAATTAGCCGCCGCGATCATGTGATCTAAACTTCTTTTTTTGGGAATATTTAAAAGAACAAGTGTAAGTCAAGAAGCCAAGAATAATTCAAGAACTAAGGGATAAGATTATTCGGCACATCAACGCCATCGAACCTCAATTATATCTCAGAGTCACTGAAAGTATGGACCATCGAAGGCGTTTCGAGAAAATCTCCGATATTTTGTTTTATGCATTTTGTCCCACATATAATTCATGATAAAAAAGATTAAGATAATTCTCTGAAAACTTTTTGTCTAATTTACAATTAACATTATGTGTTTCGCTTGGACCACCCGTTAATAAAGTAAAATGTATAAAAGTGCGTCTCCACCAGCCATCAAATTTAACAAGACATGCACATAACGCCGGCTAAACAACAGTAATTTCATGCTCTTGTATGTGGCGAAAACTAGTCGATGTTCATGTTCTGTTTGAGCATAATTTTCTGTTTGCCGTTAGCGCTGTTTCAATGTTTTTAACAAGAAAGGCAGTGTCTGCATTGTTGATCAATAGATGGCGTTATTTCGAAATAGAGAAATCATGCTTAAAGTCATATTTAATAGCGAACGTCATTAGTCACACAAATGTACGGCCAACGATGTTTGCACATGAACGAAACATGAACATTACTCCTGTTCGACATGATGTTCATACCAAGTTGATGGCTCGTGGATACGTAGGGTTTATTAAACTCAAGTCGCTATTTCTGCATTATTGTTTTAATTTTATATTCATTGCACATAGCAGAACACACAATTGCTTGCGTTTCTTGTTGCCTAAAGGCTTTAATTTTTGCAATAATAAAAGTTATTTTACTGCTCTTTGAAGTTTTGATATTTATGTTTTGCATAAATTTAATGTTTATTGGCCGCAATTAAGAGAATTAGACTTTAAGGTGTAATTGGCCATTATTATATAAACGCAATTCTCATATACATTTTTATTTGCTTAAAGATTCTATTGATTTGAAATGAAATAATTTCTTTTGACATTTATGACTTAAAAATAATTTAATGACTAATCTGAGGACACGTTGGTACAAGAACAGAGTTTGGGTTGTAAGCTTTAATTGCAATTTCTTTCGCATGCAATTGTCTAGTCAAGTAATATGCTGTCTAAAAGCGCATGGGAGGAGGATTTTTGGGACCTAGAATTCTGTTCAGTGTAGTAATCGATTATGAAATTTTTGGAAGTGATATTTATAATACTTCTTTTCTTATATTTTAACCCCAAATTGGCCATCTTTGTTTCGTCCGTTCTATCTTTCAGTATCCTCCGAACAGGTAGCCGTTTTTAACGGTTGTCTTCTAAAGTAATTAATGTTCTGCGTTAACCTGAATTAGATATTGTTTTTTTGCAAATAAATTCACACCAAAAAGATCATGGAAAATATAATGTCGTAACTGAAATGCTATGATGAGTGTTAATTGTGATAACTTTTCTTTAACACATTTTATTTTATTTTTAATAAAATCATTATTATAAACTTTATCTTTTAATTTCATACTGTTAAAGGTAAATTTCTAAACAAATTTGTACATAAATACCAATAAGAAAAGGAAATAAAAGAAGTTTTTACATGAAGAACCCTGTACATCCCAACAACCCTAAATTATTTCTATAAACGAACAACTGATTGGCAATAAATTTTCACTAAAACCAACCAACATCATCAGCAACGACAACCAGAAAAACAATGTATGGCGTAGCATAAATTTTAAAAGAATCTCATAAATAGAGATTTTTTTTGCGACAACAGAAACACAGCTTATCTTTATTACGCGTCGTCATTTGGATTTCGCTGATGATGGGATTTTCTTCTGTTTTTTTGTTTTGTTCCTTGTGCCACCAGACAAAACCAGGTAAACAAATATAAATGGTAGTTGGTATTAAATACACATAAACTTAAAAAAAAATCTGAAATAAAAGAGTAAAAATAACGAAAAATACAATAAAACAAAATTATTTTTAACGTTTAATAAACGAAAATGACTAAACAAAAAAATGTCCATAGTGTACAACTTTCGATTACATTTACAGATTTTTTCGTTTTATGGATGTGAAATAAAATTGTATAGACCTAAATAAAAAATTAAAAATTGCTGGCTTAGCAATGCTAATAAAAAAAGGTAAGAGAATTTATGTTTGAAAAAAAAATAAATAAATATGAAGGCAGCAAAAAATAGTTTGGTGCATGTGGTAAAAAGCAAAATCGAATGAATTGGAAAATTGAAACAATGACAACACATAGTATGAAGATAAATTAATATGCATTTAAATAAATAATTTTATTTTTTGTTTGAAAAAAAAAAATATGCATTATTAATAATTTAATAAAAAGTGTTTTGGAAATTATTCTGCTTAAACTCAGAAATGAAACACTTTTTATTATTTAGTGAACTAAGTTAATGAAATAGTTGGCTTAAATCTTCCATAACTAGCATCGGCTATGTTGGAATCTTTCGAAAGCGAAGCAGACGTCAGTTATACTATGGAAGAGAAAATCCTGGCGAGCGGTCTAAGGCCAGCTATACACAAAATCTTTAGCTTTACCACCAAAGGGAAAATACTTCGAAACTGAACTGAATGCCAGATATAAATTTAGGAAATTATTTTATTTCTTTAAGTTAGGAGCCTAATTTATTATGAGTTAACACCGACCTACCAAAATGAAAAAGTCCTAAAAAATTTAATAAAAGTCATTGTTGTGTTTGATATAAATATTTTGCGAGTTCAGTTCATTTTCTTTCAGGGACTTGCTTCGTAGCGCCGATTTTGTTCACACGATTTTAATAAAAATTATTATTTTATAAAATAAATGAATAAAATAATATTCTATCAGGCCTATTCCTAAAATCATGTAATTTCATATCACGAACCGTTTAATAAAACAAAACAAAAAATTTTTCTCCAAGACATGCGATTTTATATTTTTTCGACTTTTTAAAATGACTTGATTTCTGTATGTTTTGTTCGCAAAACACCTTGACATAAATTTATCTACAGAACAGGTCTGATAAAGTGTTTTTATACCCTTCACCACAAAAAGTGGAAAATGGGTATATCTAAGTTTATCATTTCATGTGTAATTTCTACAATATCCCCATAAAGTATATATTCTGACTTCTTATACACAGCGAAGTCAACTGAGCGGTGTTCGTCTATCCGTCTGTCCGCGTTAGTGTATGTCAATTGATAAGATATAGTGTTAAAAATCAGCATGATCGGTCCATGTCCTTCAAGGGCAAAACACCACGCCTACCTCTTATTTTTTCAAGCCATTTGGAACAATAAAGTAACTCCAATCAAAAAATTAAGTATATAGGGAGATAGAGAATTAAAAAATAAGAAAAAACATCAAGTGAAAAAATTGGCGCTCGCCCCGAGTGACGAGGCTCTGACATTTAAAATTTTTTTTTAAAATATCAATATTGGTATCATTTTAAGCTTGAGAAGAGATCTATAAGGAATAATTAAAATTTTTTTTAATGTTTAACTCATTAAGAGCCGATATCATTTTTATGTAAAATTATATACATACATATATGCAGCATCAATTTTTTTTAATTTTAATTCTATGTCACCCCAATATTTGCTTTTCGGCATACCAGAATATAGCACTCTTACATGTTTTAATTGATTTTATTTAAAAAAAAAATATTTTTTTTTTAGACAAATTTCTTTCATGTCAATACATGAAGCCATCCATCGATAGCATCGATTAACTATATTAAAAAATGTTTAAATTATTAATAATTAATTTCAGATTGAATAATGATGTTAAACAAATATAAATAAGTTTGAAAAGGAACGATTTTCTCGGTGATATTTAAGACATGTCAAGTTTTAAATTAAATCTTAAAGGTTAAAGAAGAAATCATGTGCAGTTATACGATGATTTTTTTGGCTTGATTTTATCTTTGGTTTTTGACATGTAGTTGGTTTTTGAATTTAGTTGTTCGTTCATTACACTAAAAACATATATTTTTCCAGTTTTTCCAGTCGGTCACGATAAGTTGATTAGAATGAAGTTTTCTCTTCACCTAAGCTTCTTCTCTGATCTTCTTATTCATGTTCACATGAATTTTATTCTCTTTATTTTATTTTATTTTATAATACTTAAAATATATAAGCATGAGATTTTTTATTTATTTTTATGATTTTATCTGATTTAAAAATTGTATATTTTACTTTCTTAATTCTATATTTGGCTTTCACCGAACAGAGCTTTTAATAAAAAGAAATATTACACATTTGCAACTTTGAAGGAAATTATATCCCATGAAATCTTTAAGCTCGCTAGACACAACAGTTTATAATTTTCTTTTTTACATAATTTTTTTGTTTATGTTTAAAAAAAAAATCGAATACCGACGATGCCAGGATATTGAATCGTTAAACGTTTTGTTTTCACATTTTGTATACATCATTGAAACTTAATGGAGTGTACCGTTACTGATACAGTATATAATATTTCTTTCTTTAGTGTTTTCTTTTTGGTGGCTTACAATGCCTATACATGAAAGTAATTGTTGCAGAAGAAAATTTTTTAATAACAATGTAGTACGAAAGCATAGCAAATCTGACTAACAGTCTTTAATAAAAAAAAAACTAATTAATAGGAATTCAGTTAAAATAAGTAATTTTTATAATTTAAAACGGTTTCAATTAAATTTTAATACAGCTCAGATTGCTAAGTACTCTTGGAGGCAACGCACTGTGTCACGATGGTGACCAAAAATGGTTAACTTGAACGTTGTTTTTTATTTTTTTAAACCCTCTGGCTAGATGACATCTAAATGTCTTCCTTAAATGTTTACAAATTTTAAAGTCATAGTGGTCCAAAGTTAAGTTTTGCATACAAATTACGAAATTTGTGGAAAAATTACAAATATTGGGTCACATGCATAAGAACGAGTAAAAGCGCTGAGTTGAGTCAGGTGAGCAATTACTCGTAAGTCGAGTTCAATCAAACAGAAACACCTCATCAAACGTCTAATTATTACTGAAGTGCAAAATTGTCGTCAAGTGAAACTGAAGGAAAAGTAGATTTAAATAATAATAATAAAATAGAAAATGACGGCACTTTAGTAAAAAAATAAAACAAAATAACTATTTATTCGAAAAGGGTTAATTACCAAGCATTAAAAATAAAAACAAAAAAATAAAAAAAAAACAAACAATAGAAACATGTGTAACAGTAATTAAGCAAAAACTTAGCACTGAATTAACAGGAAAAAATATAATAAAACATAGCCAACATGAAATGTCGCATAAAAAATAAAATAGACATGAGTAAAACAGGCAATAAAAAATTATTTTAAAAAACTGGGAAACTCATTTGTAACAATTGCTTTGTGCTAATTATAATCCCTCAACAAACTATCTTCCAGGTAAGTGTGCTCTTATCAGATTAATTAAGGATACAAACCTGAATAATTTTTGATCCTCACTTGCTACATTTGTTTTACACTGTTAATAAAATTTTGTAATCCTTTGTGGTACAAAATATTCAGCCATGATTCCTTTTTAGTGTACGCGAGTCAACTATAAGACAGACTCAACACAATTTGAGCAAGAGCTCACAAAAGAAAGCAAAAGCTTGTTTTTATGCATATGAAAATGAGCACAATCTCATCTAACTTAGGAACAAGACGAGATCAAACGTAAGCAGTGAGTAAAAGCAAATAAATAAATCTAATTATATTATGCATACGACAATCACCTTTTACTCAAAAAATCGAGTCCGAGCTCAAGCTCACGTTTTATGCATGAGACCCATTATGTTTATTTATAATACTAATAATTTAAGTATTTGAATGTAACGAATGTAACGGCTACTTAAATTTAAACAGGGTTGTAAGTGATGCTTCTAGATATAATTACAGCACTGTTTTTGTGTACAAACATTGATTATATGTAAGATACCGTTTGGGAAAAAGTTGTAGTGAGGCATTATCGAGATTTTTCAGCAACCGTAAGTTTTCGTAGAGAATTTTAAACAAATTAGAAATAACACTTTTTCTGTTGTTTTTTGTGTATTTTGTTGCTACAAGTATGTTTTTTAATATATTTAAAGTTCATCTGCTCGATATTGCCCGAATTCTTTTTGTGATTGTTTTTTAGTGTCGAACTCGTTGCGGATTAGTACTTATTCTAAAATGTGTCTAGAGATAAAGCGAAACAGACGCTGCGAAAGGCTTACACTTTTAAAATTTTGTAACAATTAGTATGCATGTCATCGCATAAGAGACAAATTTGAAACTAAGTTGCTAAGCTGGCTAGACAGCGAATTATTTGGTGAATTCATTTTCAATGAAAGTTTCCATATAAAGTTTTTTTTTTTTTTTTTTTTTTTTTTTTTTTTTTTTTTTTTTGCAATAAAACTAATTAGTCTTATACTCTATTAGGAAGCTGGCTAGACAGCGAATTATTTGGTGAATTCATTTTCAATGAAAGTTTCCATATAAAGTTTTTTTTTTTTTTTTTTTTTTTTTTTTTTTTTGCAATAAAACTAATTAGTGTTATACTCTATTAGGAAGCAAGTACAAGTGGAAGAGGCCGACAGAATGTTTCTTATAAGGAGGGATCAATAAGAACAAAAAAGAGGAGAGTGGAAGAAATTTTCGCTTGTTGTATGCGAGGTGGGCGTGGTTTAAGTCATTGATATCCACCCATAGCAAAATTATGCTAGCTAAAGTCTCAAACATTCTCCTGCTTTTTAATTTGGTTACAATCAAAACAGCGAGAAGAATATTTTAAACGATTATCTCCTAGATGCAGTGAAAAGAAAAAGATTCGTATATACATAAACATTAATGTCAAGGAAAGAGGAAATATGTATTTAAAAGTCATTTTGAGTTTCTCATAACAATGTAAAAAAATTAATATTAATCTATTGATATCGTTTGTTTAATTCGCAAATGTGTTAAGTCTCTTTTTAAAATTTTACAGGAGGCACAAAAAACATTGTAGCTTTTTTAGTTTTCAAAATTTGTAAACTTTTTCAAAGCAGCTCTCTTTAAATTACCTGGACCAAAAATCAGTTTTTACAAAATCTTGCGAGGGAGATTCTCACTTTTTGGACTTGCCATTTTTGCTTTGTAAAGTTATTAGTTTGGTTGTGGACTTAGCACATTTTCCTACAATAACGTTAAATATCCAAGCGATGTTTGAAAGCCACGTTGAGCAGAGCAACTTCTATTTTGATTTTTGCGAAATCTTCTCTCTACGAACCTGAAGTTTTGTACGGACCTGAAGTTTCGTACGGTAATATGAGGGCTGCTCTATATATTTCTGGCCTAATAGTTAAAATGCAAATATTTATAATCAAAAATGGTTTTATTGTTTTTCAAAGTATTCTCCAGCATGATTTATACACTTTTGCATGCGCTCAAACCAGTTGTCGAAGCACTTTTTCCACTCGGATTGAGACACCTCTAAAACATGGTTTTTGAACAATTCAACAGCTTCTTCTGGCGACGAAAATCGTTGACCACGCATTTTTTTCTTGATTTTCGGAAACAAGAAGAAGTCATTAGGTGCCAAGTGAGGGCTGTAAGGCGGATGACCCATTAATTCGACGTTTTGGCCGGTCAAAAACGTTCTGGTTTGAGCCGATGTGTGAGAGCTCGCATTGTCATGGTGAACCGTGATTCGTCTTCTCTTGTTGGTTTTTCGAATTTCTCCGATGACTTCAGGCAAACAAATTGTAGTGTACCACTCAGAAGTGACCGTCCTACGTTTCTCAAGCGGAACAGTCGCCACATGACCAGTTTCGCCGAAGAAACAGGCGACCATTTGCTTCGAAGTGCTTCTTCCACGAACAACTTTTGTTGGATTTTGCTTGTCTTTAAAGACCCACACGGTCGATTGTTGTTTCGTTTAGGGCTCATACGCATAGATCCATGATTCGTCACCTGTGGCGATCTTAAAAACGTCTTTTGAAGCACCGCAATCGTATTTTTGCAACATTTCTTTGCACCAATCGTCACGAGCCTTTTTTTGAGCGACTTTCAAATTGTGCGGGATCCAACGAGAACAAACCTTTTTTACGCCCAGGTGTTCATGCAGTATCGAATGTATGCTGGTGGAAGAAATGTCCAAGGATGTCTCTATCTCTCGGTATGTCGCATGTCGATCTTGCATTATGAGTTCACGCACGGCATCAATATTTCTGGCACAACAGCCGTTTTTGGACGACCTTCACGGAATTCGTCTTTGAGCAAGCTTCGGCCACGATTAAAATCATTATACCAATTTTTCACAGTGCTATACAAAGATTTAAGTTCATCAATGCACTATTTTCGTGATAATCCACGTCGAAATTTGTGAAAAATGATGGCACGAAAATGTTCACGAGTTAATTCCATTTTATTCTATATTAATTTTTTCAAGTCACTGTAAACAACACAAATAATGGTCGTACGTCAAAACGTTTTGAGTACGATTATGCTTAAAAATGACAAACTTTCCAATGAAAATGTCAGATTGCACTTGGCAGCACTCAGTGTTGCCAGGCCAGAAATATAAATAGCAGCCCTCGTATAGGCTGCTTATATTCGATTTTGGGGCCATTAATACAGACTGACGGTCGACAATGTAGACGTGTGTTTCTTTTCATTCCTAACGTATTCTTTCTTTTCCTGATGAAGGTTATAAGTTTCTTGAGATAAATTTCCTGCTGAAAAACGTACGCATAATTCGCATTTATTTATTATTATTATTATTTTTTATTTTTTTTTTTTTTTGAGAAAATAGAAAAAAAATTTTTCCTCCAAATATATTACAGAAAGATGTAAGGTGATTTTGTGTTTTTTCCAACATACTAGTCGTTAACATAAAAGTGGTACAATTGCAATTTAGAACGCCATTCTGTTTGTAGACATTAGTTCGACTTCATTGCTGGTACAGAATCAAAAAACAAATCAAGAGTTTTCTTTTTCTGAAAAACCAATACTTTTTGGAGCATTTATTATTAAATTTAGAGTTTTATTCGTCCAATTGGTTACAGTTTGTCGACCAATTTCCAACTCATTAAAAAAAATGTTTTAGAAACCCCTTATATTTTTGTTATCTACTCAGAGATCACAGTGCACTTAAAATCAGTATTTTGTTTACATTTTAACCTCTTCTTTAATGTTCGTGCATCTTTTTGTTTTTCACAATTCCAGTTACTGCCTGCATTTGATTAAAAAAAAAAAAATAACTTACTAGATTCTCTACCCTTTTTATTTCTAACTGAATTCCAAGATGGGGTTTCTAAGCCAAACCTCTTTCTTCGACATCTCATTTTCGGACGAAATTCGAAAGAATCGTCAGAGTCTATTCCATAGTTTTGGGAAGAATCCATACCAATTTCCTAAAAATACATACTAAAATTATTTTAAATTACATTATTATTATTATTTGTAAATAAAAACTAAAATCTAAATATTTGCCTTTAAAAAGACGTTAAGTATTTATTTTTTTTTTTAGATCTCCACTTTTCTCGGCATTAGAAAATAAGGTACAGAAATTTTATTTAATTCAATTGAACAAATTAATGCTCGTGAAGTTAGCACGTGCTTTTAATATAGTTCGTAGTTTAGTGGACTTAGCGTTTTTGCAAACCACAAAATAAAAACAACTTTGCTAATTATACAAACGATATAATAAAACTGTAACGGAGTCATTTCTGTACATGAAAAATTTTCGGAAAATTTTGTTGTTGGTGAAGATAGTAATCGATATAAAATACAAAACAACTTTTGTTGGAAATTTGTTTTCTTTTCTGTCAGTCTGCGTTCGAATCACTGTGTAGTGTAAATATAATATTGTAAAGAATTCCCTTAGAACTTTGGTTCCAATGTAGAATACCTTTTCTTCGTAAAAATAGGTCATTTCGAAGACAAAATAGAGATACAATTGTGAAAAAGAATAGAATAAAAGAGGATATTTATGTAGTTTTTCGCGCTTTATTTTATTTCTATTTTTTCACTCCATTGTTTTTTCTTTGACATTTTTCTTTATTGTTC
Organism: Gymnosoma rotundatum; assembly: GCA_916610165.2. Classification (NCBI taxonomy): domain Eukaryota; kingdom Metazoa; phylum Arthropoda; class Insecta; order Diptera; family Tachinidae; genus Gymnosoma; species Gymnosoma rotundatum. The sequence continues at coordinate 36,001,881 of OU744336.1, read as the reverse complement.
ATGTCACAAACTGATCTTAAGAAAATAAACACAAGCCGTAAAAAAATATCAATATAGCGGTAAGAAAAAAATCGGTAGCATATCATAGTGTCCAAGGACATAATGTCCATCGATATAATGTCGCTTTAAAAAGCGTCATAATGTCCATAGTTTCGATTACTAAACAGATTCTGCATAGCCGGCCTTCCTTCCTATGGTATAACCAACACAAACAAAATTTTTCAAGCCAGTTTACAAAAATGTTGCATCTTTCTTACATAGAATACCATAAAATACACCTATAATATCTATGGACGTTATGACGCTACGTTGATGAACATTATGTTGCATCATAAAGTCCATGGACATTATGCCATGCAACCAAAAAATCATACTTTCCAAGTTTTTGTTGTTTTTATAACGAATTATAATTGTAGTTAGTTTTCAAGAGGTAAAGAAGATTTTATTAAATTAAACAAGGGGAATATTTTATTATATTAATGAATTTTCAAAATAAAGTCCTTTTTTCGTGCTATTTTCTATTATCCCGATTAATTATTTAAGTTACCGATATTGATTATTGAGGGTCAAAGCACGTTTCGATGGCCATTTTGTTACCGTTTACTTAACTCTTCAGGAAACTTCTGACAAACATTTTAAATAAACTAAAAATGTTTGTCCAAACAATAAAGCAAATACAAAAATCAAAGTTTAAGCAAAAATAACAATAACCAAGAGTCATTCTATTTTTCTTTTTCCACTTTTTATTTTTGTTGATGGAAAATTTTTAACGCTGCCTATAGAACTCTGAAATAAATAGTAAAAATTGAATTTTAAGAAAATAAGAAATGACACGCAGACGAAGTCGTGGGCACTGCTATTAATCAATACACAGAATATAACAACTGCAAAGATACGACCATAGTATTTTGTAGAAACTAAAAATCGACTGACAAGGTCGTTAAAGTTATAAATCTACCGATGGTTTCGTTATATGTTTTTTTTTTATCATATTAATTTTATTGTCATAAGTTATTTAGGCATAATCATGTCGAATTTATGGTTAAAAATTTATGAATTTATGAATGACTGCATAGCAGGTAAACATCTCGAATCATAACTTACATTTATAACTTCTATTACTCACATGAAAAAATAATGAATCTAAAGACAGCATGGTAATGGCAAAACCAAAAAAAAAAAAAAAAAACTACAAGAAAGTCTTATAAGAATATTGAACAACAACAAAATGTTTTTTTGTTTAAAACTTCGATTGCTTGTTTAAAATAATCCATAGATATTTTGAAACTTACACATGTGTTGACATTTTCTGTTGATGTTGTTGCTTTTGGTGTTCTTTTAATTTTCTATTGTTTGATTTTCATCATACATTTTGTTTGCAAGTTGGCAAAATGGACAAAAAAAAACAATGTTTTGAATTTAGTCTACAAATAAATCCCTGATAAAAGTTTTACAAACATTTAACATTATTTTTCTTGTTCAGTTTTTATTTTTGCATACGCATTTGTTTGTCAAGCTTTGAAAAGTGTTCTCATGTAAGTTTGCTTTCATAAAGACCCACACATTTTCATATTTTTGTGTGTTATTTCATAGATTAACACAGATTTACAAATTCTTTTCATTTTTCATGCAGAGCAATTTTTACTAGAACATGTTTGCTTATGACCATGTTACTTCAGTTTTATTGAAAGTTTGCAGAATCCTTGTTAACAAGATTATTTATGTTTAAAACAAATGATGGAAAATCTTGAAAGGATTTTACATGGTTTTAGACGCACAAAATCTATTAATTTAAATTTGTGTTATTCACGCTTAATATTTTCTTGAATGTTAAAAGAAGTACAGGAAATTTTTAATAATGATTTAAATGTCTTAAATGTGTCTTTATAAAGAAAATATAACAGTTTTACTATGCGAATATATTAAAATTAATGTGGGTAAGAATACCATACTTTTTCCCAATTTGTGTTTTCTTTTTATTGAGAATATATTGGAATTTAACACCTTCCAATAGTTTTTTTTTTTTCAATTTTATCTAATTTTGAAAGTAGAGAATATTGTTTTTTAAGCCCGTTATAACTTTAAATTTTAGAAAAATAACATATAAGTTTAATTTTAATAAAAATAATTTTTATTCGAAAGACGAATTAATTAAAATTATTTTGAGCATATGGCAACCTTGGCGGCTCTTGGCCAAAAGCATTTTGGCATCCAATATTACGCAACTTTTGAAGTTTTACTAACCGTATGTGGCACATAACATAGCGGACTTCAATTGCAGTTGGTTTATCAGCAAAGGTCAATTACATCACGTGGTCACACAGGCCTGTTGCGAGGTTTATTTCTCGATAACAAAATTTGTTTGCAATAAATCCAGAGTTGTGATCGCTTTACGGCAAGCAACGTGTTGAAATAACATCTCGCGCGAATGAATTTTATATATCATTGCAAATGATTCTCATTTATTATGTTGCGAGTAATCGTTACAGTTCATTTTTGAAGATTCACTGAAGGCACCAGAGTGTTAGCCGCAATAAAGATTACACTTGTTTAGATGTAATGAAGTCTCTATAATCTGTTAGGGATTGGTTTCACTCTATATGTGGCAATTTTTGTTATAAACAAACCCGTTATGTTTTATGGGTGTACATGAATTAATGTTAAATCATCTGATCAGTTTCCAACTATTCAAGAGTCCAATCAGCTAAAGAATGACGCGTATGACGATCGCGGTGCACTAGCAACAACCAAGGCCAAGATCTTTGCGAAAGAGTTTCCCTGTAGTGGATGCATAAAGTCCCAATACCTGCGAACGACTACAAACCTATAAATTTGGTTCTTCTTCCACACTTTCGTTCAGCAGTTTTCTCTTTATCAGATTATTTGGAGAGTCTAGCGGATGGTTCATTGTTGTGTTGAAGTATGAAATTAATAATAATTTTGAATTTTTTTCCAATCAGGATTTGAACCGTGGATAAAATAAATGAATTAAAATTTACTTTACTAGAAAGAAAAATTATTTGCAAAAGTATGTGGGCATTTTCCAAAGAAAACAAGTAAATGTTGGCACTTGCAAAATGACGTGCTGCGTTTTCTAAGCCGCTACATCCTTCACCATCATTCTTTGCATCTATCCACAAAGTTCAAATCTAAAGCATTTCTTTACCTTCTCTCTGTAATTAGTCTTGTTAATATTAATTAAATTTGTGACTAGGGGCTTCTCTACCACTTCTATCTTCCTACTTCAAGAACGCTGCTAATTTTATTTACTATACATGCATACATATGTATGTAATTAGATATATCATGTTCTCCATGCTGTTTACCTTAGAATTTCCAATCAAAAATATTCAAATAAATAAAAAAAATTGTTTTTTAAAAATTAAGTAAAATTTAAGCAAATGATTTTTCTTAGCAGGGTGAAAACCGCAAAGGAATTTGAAATATTTAAAATATTTTTACTGAACACCAGAAATTTTCGATTAACGAACCACATGGTCAGTGCAACATGGTAAAAAAAAAATGACAGTTGCTAATTTTGTTTATTTTTATTAAGGAGAAGGAAGATGTTCGTACTGAAACCGATACTATGGGAGAAGTCAAGGTCCCCAACGATAGATACTATGGAGCTCAAACTATGAGATCTAAAACAAATTTTCCAGTTGGTGGACTAGAAGAACGAATGCCGGTAAAATTTTATTAACTTTTTTATAATCTATTAAAAAAATAAAAGAAAATTTTTAGCAACCTGTCATAGTTGCAATGGCTATTTTAAAAAAGGCTGCCGCTCAAGTTAACAAGGAATTCGGCTTAGATTGCAAGGTAAGTGATGCTATAGCGGAAGCCTGTGATGAGATAATTGAGGGATGTTTATCAGAAGAACATTTCCCGTTGGTCATATGGCAAACTGGTTCAGGAACACAAACCAATATGAATTGTAATGAAGTAAGTCAAAACATTAAAACTGTTATACATTTATATAAAATGGTATCCACGTATTTGTTTTTTTTAGGTCATTAGTAATCGTGCCATAGAAATAATGGGTGGTAAATTAGGTTCTAAGACCCCAGTGCACCCAAATGATCATGTTAACAAATCACAGAGTTCCAATGATACTTTTCCAGCTGCCATACATATATCAGTAGGTATGGAAATAACATCTCGTCTTATTCCAGCAATAAAACAGTTGCACGAAGGGTTAACCAAAAAACAGAAGGAGTTTGCAGATATAATAAAGATCGGTCGTACTCATCTCATGGACGCTGTACCACTTACATTAGGTCAAGAATTTAGTGGTTATGCCCAACAAATGAAATATGCATTAGATCGTATTAATGCCGTAATGCCACGTGTATATGAAATTGCTTTGGGTGGCACTGCGGTAGGAACAGGTCTTAACACAAGAATTGGTTTCGCTGAAAAATGTGCCGAAAAGATCAAGGAATACACAGGCTTACCATTTGTAAAGGCCCCCAACTTCTTTGAAGCTTTGGCCAGTCGCGATTGTATGGTAGAGGTTCATGGTTGCTTAAATACAATTGCTGTTAGTTTAATGAAAATGGCTAACGATATACGTTTGATGGGTTCGGGTCCACGTTGCGGTCTGGGAGAGTTACTTTTACCCGCAAATGAGCCGGGTAGTTCAATTATGCCGGGTAAAGTAAATCCCACACAGTGTGAGTCTCTTACAATGATTTGTGCTCAAGTAATGGGAAATCATGTGGCTGTAACTATTGGAGGTGCAAATGGTCATTTTGAGTTGAATGTTTTTAAGCCATTAATAGTATCAAATGTTTTGCGTTCCATTGGGTTGTTGGGTATGTCCTTAATTTTCCTTATCTCTCCCTCTCTTTAAGCATACAAATGTGTGTATATTGTTAAATGTTTTAGCTGACGGTGCTTCAAATTTTAACAAAAATTGCTTGCAAGGTATAAAACCTAACAAAGAGCGAATAGATAAAATTATGAATGAATCTTTGATGTTGGTTACCGCTCTCAATACTCATATTGGTTACGACAAAGCTGCTCAAATCGCTAAAACAGCCCACAAGAATGGTACTACGCTAAAAGAGGAAGCTATTAAATCTGGCTTTGTTACCGAGGCACAGTTTACTGAGTGGGTTAATCCTAAAAACATGCTCGGTCCAAATTAGTGTTTTTATTTTTCTTTTTGTTCTTATCTTGTTTTAACTTACTTCTGTTTATTAAGTTATTTATGCTCAACTACATCTATATTCACTTTTTTGTTTTACAGTTATATTTATTGAATAAAATAAAATTTTAAAATTAATTAATAATTGTATACAGTTTGCTTTTTTATTCGGAAATTATAGGCGTGTTCAAATCACGTGAAATGAAATCTCATAATGCTTTTAAGTACTAAAAAAATAATTGGCGCTTGCATTCGATTTTCAATCTTCGATACGATCGATTTCCATCACATACCTGAATAAAGTGGCATCATCGTAATTTATAGGGAATTTTTTTGTTTAAAATTCATTATACCTACTTTTTTTCTTTGGGTGTTTTTTTTTCTTTTCCGCAGTCAATCAGAAGGGAAAAAAATTATAATGGAAGAATAGGGAAAAGTGAAAAAACTCGCACGGAATTTTTGTTTATAATTGGGCTGTATTTAAGCATACCAGCTTGCTAGCGATAGCGATTTTCAGACATCACCTTTGCCAATTTTAAACGACACTTGTTTGTCGAAAATGCCCTTTAAATTTTCACTATTAAATAGGCCGACTTCCTAAACGCAAGTTGCAATGCATATTTACAATGCATACACTTCGTAAACGCATATCTAAACTTTTTGGCAACGTACAATGTTCCTAATCGTTTAGCAACTCATTTTAATGAGTATCAGAAGTCAAAATCACGCATCATTTTTATTTTGTATGCACACATTTTAAAAATGTTATTTTTAAAATGAAATGTGTATAAAAAATACCATCATCCATTTATTCAATGAATTCTTAAAAAATATTTATTTTTGATCACTTGTTTCCGGGATTTTTATTGTCCTTAACAAAGTTGTCTCTTCTTTTTTTCTTTTTAATAGGCTTCTATAGCAATATAGAATTTTTTGGAAGATTTGACCTGAGATAATTCCTCAGCACTTGCCAACAAAATGGATAAATAATTTTGTGTAACCTCTATTTATCCAAAAAAAAATTATTCAAATGTTTTTGACATTTGCTTTACGTATGAGTTGCATAGCGACGTTCCTAAATGCCGATAAAATTCAAAAAATTTCTCTGCAACGCAAGTTTGCATTTAAAACATGTTTCGCATTGCATACGCATTTTTTTAAATTATGCATTGCAACAGGCGTTTAGGAAGTCGGCCATGCCTTTAAGATTTTTAAATACATCGACTTGTAGAGAAAAACTTCGCTTGTCTTTTTATAAATAACGTCATAATTCAAACAACCCATGACCTTCCTTTTAGTGCAGTAGTGGGAACTTATGCAGTCTGATATTTTTCTCGATGATGAGAACGAGTCAATAACTCAAACTGCGATTATCTCAAAATGATTTTTTAGTTATGACCTGTATTTAGTAATAGAAGAATGTCATCACAAGGCGATATTTTTTTTGCAAATGATAATAATAAAATAAGCATAAAATTACCCTAGTTTGGGCAGAAAAATTCATTTTAGAATAAATAACTAAAACTTTGCTTCCTTGATATCAAATGTTATCAACCCAAATTAAGATATTTTTTATTCGATATCAAATTCCATGATACATGTGTGTTTACAAATTACTAAAAGATAGGACCATATAAGTCAAATTGGGTCACCTAAGGGGACACACTTTACCAACTTTGTTGTTGCATGTTTGTTCATGGATACACCATTTTATGTTTAAGATTATCAGCCCAATCATGAATATTCTCACGGAACTTCTTTCCCACGGAACAAATTTTTCTGGAGAAGATTCCTTTAATTATGAATTCCGTGAGAGCAAAGTAATAAAAAAGTGTCATCATCCTAATATGAAAGAAATTGTTTTATTTTTTTTTTATGTCTGTATGTATCACCATTTAATTAAACAATATCCAAAATCGCTTCTAAGTGAATGAGTTCTGCGGATACAAATATAAAAGCTACTCATTTTTTGAAGCCGGTAAAAAATTTCCATCAAACAGACACAAAAGACAGTAAAATAACACTTAGTAGAACAAAACCAACCAAGTTGAAGCTGTTTTATTTTTTTTAAATATTTTTTACTTGGCGAAGGTTGTAATTTTTTGCACAAGAATTTCAATAAAAAATATGCCCAGATTAAAACTACTTGTAGTACTAAATATATTAACACTTATCGCGTTTTGCAGGAGCAATCAATTTCTTGAGATCAACCCATTGTTTAAATTGTTCTTCGGTTACAAAGCCGGACTTAACTGCCTCTTCTTTAAGTGTAGTGCCGTTCTTGTGAGCAGTTTTAGCTATAAGAGCGGCTTTGTCATAACCTATATGATTATTTAGAGCGGTACCCAACATCAAGGATTCAGTCATCATCTTTTCAATCTTCGCCGTATTTGCCTTCATATCCTTGAGGCAGTGGTTGTTAAAACTTCGGGCTCCATCAGCTTAAATATATAAAAACGAAATATGCTGGTAATTATTTTTTTGCTTCTTTCTTTGCTTTTTGCTTGTTAATAAACTTACATAATAAACGTATAGAACGCAACACATTTGCCACCATCATTGTCTTAAACACATTTAGCTCCAAGTGTCCATTTGCACCACCAATTGTTACGGCCACATGGTTTCCCATAACCTGAGCACATATGGATGTTATCGACTCACATTGAGTTGGATTTACTTTGCCCGGCATAATGGAACTTCCTGGTTCATTTGGTGGCAATAAAAGTTCCGACAAGCCACAACGTGGACCTGAACCCAGTAAACGTATATCGTTTGCGATCTTCATGATACTGGCCGCAATAGTATTTAAACATCCATGTGCCTCTACCATGCTGTCACAGGTAGCAATACTTTCGAAGAAATTTGGTGACATTTTAAAAGGCAGACAAGTTAGTTCGGCTATTTTAGCAGCACATTTTTCAGCGAACCCTTCGTAGGCAGTTATTCCAGTACCAATAGCTGTTCCACCCAAACAGACTTCATACACACGTGGCAACACAGACTGAATACGATCTAGGCCATTTTTAATTTGTTGAGCATAACCACTGAACTCTTGGCCCAACGATATTGGAACGGCATCCTGTAAATGAGTACGGCCAGTTTTAATTATACCAGAAAATTCCTGTTGCTTTGCCTTTAAGCCATTATGAAGTTCTGTTAAGGCGGGAATAAGGCGATTATTCAGTTCCATGCCAATAGATATTTGACTAGCAGTTGGTAAAGTGTCATTAGAACTTTGTGATTTATTAACATGATCATTGGGATGTACTGGACTTTTGGAGCCAATTTCACCACACAATATTTCAATTGCGCGATTACTTATAACCTTGATTAGAATTCGTTAGAACAAAAGAACGATACAAGGCATGATTACTAACCTCATTAATATTCATATTAGCTTGTGTGATAGTAGACCAGATAATGGTTGGAAAATGATCGTCAATTAGGCAACCTTCAAGTATTTCATCACAGACTTCTACAATGGCTTCACTTATCTCGGCATCTAAACCATATTCAACATTAACTAGAGCTGCTGCCTTTTTCAATATGGCTAAGGATTTTATTAGTTGTTCCTGTTAATGATAAATTTTTAGTAACATTTTTTCTACTACAATTAAAAATTTCTTACAGGGACACGCTCTTCGGGACCACCTATGTCGAAATTCTTGAGAGCTCTCACAGTTTGTACACCATAGTATTTATTTTTTGGCACCTTAACTTCTCCTAATGTATCCCTTTCAATGCGAAAATCATCCTGAAAATGATACATGAACTCAGAACTGTTGCTGGCATATATTTTCTACAAATATCTTACATGATTGAGCGACGGTGTACGATGAAGTAAACGCTTGGTAACAGCACAACATCTTCTAAAATCTAAAAAAAGTATTTTTCTTGTTTGAAAAAACATAAAAATTTTTTTAAAAAATAAATTTATTAAAAGTTTGTGTTTGTTTGTACGTATTTAAATATGAAGGTTAAAAAAAAGTAGGAAAAACAATTAAAAATTCTTTAAACAAGTTAACAACAAAATATTAGTCAACTCATCTTTTTTCTTAAAACAACGAAAAAAATATTTTCCAAGAATGTTATCAATGTTATAAAATAAAAAAATTATACATATTTTTTATATATGGAGTTTGAAATTTAGCGTTTATGGCGAAATTAATGAATTTGTCATCGCGACCACCTCGTATAATTTCGTCATGCTTTAGCCTTTCTTAAGAAGTACAAAAATGACATAGGAATCCGTTAAAAAAAGAATACAGCAAGTTCTCGAATTAAACTCTGTAGCGAGCGAATCAAGTTTGAGTGATTTTTTTTTTTTTTGGACATTGACAAGAAGTTCTTGCTTCACGCCTTAAACTCTTAAAAGAATTGAAATTTTAGGACAATATAAAAAAACCTAAAAGGCGTATCGAGAATCGAAATAAAACGATTTTGCTGCGGGTTTTACTTTTTGTAAAAAATTTTAAACTAAAAGTAGTGCTCCTTGGTTTAATTTTTATACTCGTAAGTCTCCTTTTACAATGTAGAAATCGAAAGGCAGAAAGAAGAAGTTTGGGGTTAATGTGTAGTGTGTAGTGCTTCACCATTGGCCTGGACATCTTTTGTTTCTTTTTCTACTCTTCGTAACTTTCATGTTATTGCTTCATATCATTTTTCTCATATTAATATCATTTCGGTATTAATCTAAACACGCAATTTTTGTTTCTGCAATATTCTTAAATCGCTTTTAAATTGCATTCGTGTCCACACATTTAAGTTTTATTTCTAAAATTCTGGCCTTGATTCTAAGCAATTGTTTTTGCTTAAAATACGAATGACAAAAGAAAAGAGAATTGCAAGTACATAAAACAGTCTACCACTTTCCTTCGTACAAACTCAAGAGTTGTGCTACAAAAGTTGCAAAGTGTGAACAGAGACTTACTAACTCTGTTGTAGAGAAGAGAAAAAATCCAAACAAGAAAGAACGAAAAAAAAACAAAACCATTTTGTCTGTCTAGTAATTTTGCTGTTGTAAAAGGTGTAGATAAGTTTAAAAGAGAATGAGAATTCCCAACAGTTTCTACTCCGGCAGAATAAAATGCTGGAAATACAAAAAAAATACAAATGGTTATTTATCCGCGAAATTGAACAACACGATTGTCATTTTCGTTTTCAGAAAAATGTCATTAAGATTTCAGTATTTAATATTGCCTTGGATCCATTGTAAAGAAATCATTAAAATAAAGACGAAGGCATATGAGCGGTATAACAGACGTATTCAAATCAGTGCAACGTTACCTTGCGCATGGCTTTGACGCTGAAATGTTATACCTAATTAAGAGCATCAACTTTGTGTCTCGAGCAGTAATGTTAAATATTTATACTTTGTAAAAGCCACAAACAAAACAAACAACAAAAATCGGATTTTCCTATTTCTTGTCGTCACGCCTTTTTTTTTAAGAAAATAATAATCTTAAATCACGCTTATATATCTCTAGTATCACATTGCAATTGGAATTTTTAAAATGATGTGTCAAAAAAATTGGTCTCATGTTTTGCCCAACTTGAAAAAAAATTATTGGATTGTCTATAAATGGCCAGTGGGAATATGTTTAAGGAACAATTGAAAAACAACAATAACTACAAAAACATAAGATATAACTTATCATGCAAAACATGTAGACATAAAACAATTCCGTCCATTATCCAATTGTTGGAATATATGTCTTGCTCAGCAATTTAATATGTATGAAGACTGTACACACACGTACACCACTAGTAAGTAGTTGTTTTAGTAGTTCTCATGTCCCGTATTGTTGTGTTGTCTTGTTTTGTATCAACTGTTAAAGGTATGCGTGGAATAGGAGTGGTAGGAATAAGAAAATTGTTGGATAAAAGTGTATGAATAGTTTTTGATTCCAGGGTTATTATTCGAAAGTATTGTGTATCCTGTCTGTGTGGTGACATCTGTTAGGTGTTCATGTTTTTCAGTAGCAACTACAAATGAATACTGATGATTGTGAGGACCACAAGTTCAATGTATTTTATGAAATTAATTCATACAAATATACATACATACATACATTCTAACATACATACATATGCTTATTGGCTTATAGCAACTGCTTCAAAACAATCAGGACTTATAAAATGCTTTAAATGTTTTTATTTCTCTATCGAAATTAAAAAAACAAAGCACTAAGAGTGCTATTTGTGATTTATTCAAGCGCTTTTAACAAAAGGTACAAAAGTTGTTTTTATATAAATAACTTTGTTTAATGAGGATTTATAAAGAATAGCTAAAGCACTTGTTATTGTCATTATAATGTACACCAACCCAAAATTTTGAAACTTTAATTCTTTTAGTTTTTCGAAACTACTTAGACATTTTGGTAATTTACTTTTTATTAATATAAAGCAAGTCTTATCATGAGCTAGAGCTTGTTATGATGTTAAAATGTGTAAGAAAAAATCTCTTTACAGGCAGTCTGGCATTTAAAATACTAAAAATTCAATACTCTGAGAGCTGTCCATCCAGAATGGTTAATAGAGTGCATTTATAACTTATCCAGAAAAAAATTGTATAAACGTAGACATATATAAGAATATTATCCTTTCACCTCACGTGTTATCTTTTTTGAATAATATTAATTAAAAAAGTGCAACCATAATTTCAGCGAAAAAGGATTCAGAAAAAGATTCAGAACAAGCTAATAATGAACATTTAAACTAAAGAGTCTTTCAGTAGAGAATCATATCCTTTTATTTAAATAAATAACCAAATAACGTCCCAGCACTCGTATTCCAATTGGGAAAATTTAAGCTGATGAAATAAACAAGTGAGAGTGGTATATTCTTGTATACCCTTCACCAATCATGTACATATTTTTTAGTGAAGTAACTCCAATCAAAAAAGAAAATATTGGGGTTACAGAGAATTAAAAATAAGAAAAAAAAATGAAGTACTATATAAATGTACATATACAATTTTACATAAAAATAGCATCGGCTTTTATTTTCTTAAAGATCTCTTCAAGATCTTTAATATGATGCCCATATTGATATTTTAAAATTTTTGAAATTTTTAGAGGCCCGTAACTCGGGAAATATGGGCGAGCGCGGTTGTATTCACTTGATGATTTGTTCTTATTTTTCAATTCTCTATCGCCCTATATATTTACTTTTTTGATTGGAGTTACTTTATTGTCCTAAATGACATGAAAGAAATAGAGGTAGGTGTTTGGTCTGCTTCCTCGAAGGATATGGACCGATCATACTGATTTCCAATAGGAATTCTTTCGACATTACATCTCGGCAAATTTGATTTCAACACCAACACGGACGGAGTGTAGGACATCGGTCAATCGACTTCGCTACGCATAAGAAGTCAAAATATATATACTTTTTGGGGTCGAAATTGAATATTGTAGAAATTACATACGGAAGGAAGGGTATAAAAACTAAAGGGAGTTCCCATGGGTGACGTAAATTAAACTATATTGGCCTATCTTTTGAACAGTTATATACTAACACTTGAAAATTGCACAGAATGTCGATTTCTATGAACGTTTTAATAACAAGTGTAAACATTTAAAATAATAAATTAAAGGTATTCTAATAGTTAATGTAGATTGATGTTTGTGGCCAAACTTTTGAGCCGTAATAGACAGACAGCTAAAATTTACAAGAGATCTGTATTGCTATGTTCGCTATATCAAAAATTTTTATTATTTCAATTTAAAAACTAAAAGCTGTTCCTATAATTGGTGTAAATTGACCTATACTAAATTATCTTTTGAACCCTCATAGATAAATGCTTCCAAATTGGATCGAGTATTGACTACTTTATTTGGTACAATAGGAATAATAAATAATTTAAATTATAAATAAAAGAGTGTTACAATTGTTGATGTAATTTGAAGCATATGGGCAAACTGTTGAATTGTTGTAGAAAGACGCTTGAAATTTACAAAGAACATGACTGTTAAGTCCACTACAACAGGAGTATAAAATTTGATTTAAAAAAAAAGAGCGCCCTTATAATTGATTTAATTTGATGATGCCAAACTGTTGAACAATTGCAGACTGATTAATTAATAAGGAGATATAGTGCTAAGTCTGCGATATTCAGTATAAAGTTTGGATATGGAATGGGTGTCGCAATAGTTAATGTAATTTGATGTATGTGGAAATACTTTTGAACCGTTATAGACAGACAGATGAAATCTGTTTTGAACCCGGTTTTTTTTTGCCAGAATTATCAGAAAATACAATTAGAAATGTGAGTATAATATGATTCGTACAAGACTTGGTACGACTAGTAATATGGCTTAAAATTGGCCCAAAAAATTTCTTATTTGATTATACGTACGTATGAAAACAGTATCAAAAATTAATCGAAAACGCAAGTCATAAGGAACTAGTTCAGAAGAGTCGTGGCTATGGTACCATTTTCTCCTGAAATAACAGTCAATTTCGACTATAAAACAAAGTCATAATCGATTATTATAATCGTGTAGAAAATTCCAAAAAAAAAGCTCGAATATGATCGATATTGAAAAAAAATGCTAAGTGGGCTCCAGCGATTTCCAACGAGCGAATACTTATATATATATATATATATATATATATATATATATATATATATATATATATATATATATATTATATTATATATATATTACTTTTTGATGGGATTTCCTTAAAATGCAATCTAAGCACAACCGTCGTTTAACGTCGAAGAAATAGTCAAATGATGGCCATATATCCTTTACTTAAAAATTATAAATTGTTTTATATTATTTATGCATTCTAAGCATCTTAAAACTAAACGTTGAATGCTCTTGCAAGTAATCAACTTTTTAATTAAGAAATCTGCTATCGATAATATATTTTCTTTTTAATTACATTTTCGAAAATTACTTTGAATACAAATTTTACATTTGGTGTTTTTTTTTTAATAGTTTCTGCAATACCAATACAATTACTCAAGTTTTGGTTCAATAAATTTGTTCACATTGTAAAACAAACTTTTCTTTCATTTTGTATCCAATAGCTTTTCTATGCTTTTAAATTGCTTAAATTCCTGATGTGTGTCAGCAGGAATTTAGTCAATAGGTATTTGGGCAGGCTCTATTTAAATAATTAATTAAATAACAAAATTGATCAAAATAAAAATTTTAAGGAATTTTTCTTTTTATAAAATATCTTGTTCTGAATTGTAGATTATGTTTTTCTCTATTCGAATGTTTAATTTTCTTTGTGCTCCATTTGACCACATGGTACCAGATACATACCATTACAATGGTACACAATACAGACATTAAAAATGGATAAAAGGAAATGCTTACATATAGAAAAAAAATTAAAAAAAAACACAAATGCTGTTGGAATGGTTTTGGCAAAACTAAAATAAAAGTCATAATTCAATCTGTTACATTCTAAATTTGCTGATTTAATTATTTTTTCAATGGAATTTCATCTACACATGTGCAAGTATTTATATGGGCAGTTATTTACATGATGAAAGAAAATGGAGTTAAGCGGTGCAAAGATATTCCTAACACAATAAAAAACAAGCAGATGTTCAATTATGGTTACGGCACGTCTGATTGAACCTTATAAGTGTTATTTTCGGCTTTGCCGAATCTTATATACCCTTCGCCTTATATATATATATAAACATATGTACCTTAGTGCAGATTTCCATTTGAATGTTTTCTTAAAAAATTGCTGTATCAGGTGAAAGCTCACCAATTTTTTATCATTAGCGACAACACCTGCAGAAATATAAGCAAAGATTAAAAAAAATATATATGAAAAAATAAGAAGCAGTCGTGATGTTTTGCCCCCAGCTCCGAAGGACAAGGACCAACCTAGTTGATTTTCGATAGTAAAATTTCCAAAACTATGTCTGATTGATTGGCGTTTTTAAGTTTTTTCTAGCTCATCTAGTTACTTGGTAAAATTGATTTCAATATAAACACGGAGCGACGGAAATCGCTCATTTCGAATTTTTATGGGGTCGGAGATGGATATTTTTGAAATTACAAATAAACATCTGCGGTGAAGGGTACAATTATGATTTCTTCAGACATTATAACAAAATATTTTGAGAAGGCGATTTGGGAGATTACGGCAAATAATTAAGACTATTGAAACCGAAAATGTAAAAAAAAAAAAACTTAGAAATGTTTAATACTGAACAACGCACAGTTGATGATATCAAAAGCATTTTTTTTTTTTTTTGTTGAACAACCGATAAACACAGAAAAAAATTATTTGCACGCATTAATAGTTTTATGTGTTTTTAAATTAAAATTAAAGTGACTTTTTATTTTATTCTTAAGGATTAATCGTAAAATATAACTATTGTTAAGAATTTAGTAAAGTTAGAAAAATTTTGAATAAAATAATTTTGTTATTATTTTCAAAATAATAATTGGTATTAAAACTGGTGCCTATTAAACTTTAGAGGTTGTAATTCTATTTATTAGAAACTAATTTTAATACAAATATAAACATTTAAATGCAATGGTAGCAATCGATTATCATTTATTTGCAGGAAATATTTGAAAGTTGCTCATGATACTTTTTATTCTTTAAAGGAGAAAAGGCATTAAGCCGCTCTTTAATACACATTTCTGCCAATCAGATCATTGCTGGTGCGACAAACGCAAAGAAAGCGACTTGTTTAAAAAACAAAAATTACAAAAAGCAAATGCTTGGAATTCGACTGTTTTTAGAATTATTTTAGAGACATATTAAACGCAGCTTAACGACGATTCAAATACATACATATTTCATTTTTATTTTTTAATTTTCGTAAAAATACATATGTATGTCACTTTGCAAAAAAATAGAGACACAAATATAAAATGAATTTTTTCAAATTTTTTTAAAATTCATTGTTTTAAATTTGATTTTTAGGAAAATTAGGAATAACATACTAACGAATGTATCACTACGTCTTGACGAGCAATTGATTTGTTCGCACATGAACAAAACATCGGCATATTAGGTTACAAACATTTGTTCATGTTTGTCTGCGTTAAGAAAACTTGGCGATGTTAACGCTTCGTTTTCTCCCTGTTTGAACACGATATGATATCTACAACGATGGTCTACAGAAGCCATTTTAATGTGCGCACATGAAATTGTTCAATGTTTGAACAAATCAATGGCTCGTCAAGACGGCGTGTAATAAAAAATAAGCAAAACGTTGTTTCCAATTTTTCATTTTAAGAAAAAATATAATTAGAAATGTTCGTATAATATGGTTCGAAGTAGACACGCATACGGCTAGTAATATGATCAAAAATTGACTCGAAAAAGTATCGTTTTTGATTATAAGAACGATTGAAAACAGTACCGAAAATGAGTCGAAAACGCGAGTCATAAGGGACTCGTTCAGAAGAGTCGCGGCTAGGGTACCATTTTCTACCGACAAAACAATCATTTTCGACTCTAAAACGAACGCATAAATGAATATTTTAAGCGTGTAGAAGAGTCAAAAAAGACTCGAATATGATCAATAATTCAAAAAAATGCTTACTGGGGAATATTTGAAAGTTGCTTATGATACTTTTTACTCTTTAAAGAAGAAAAGTTTATAAAATTTTTAAAGACATGCACCAAATACCATTATCAAAAAAGGCATTAAGCCGCTGTTTAATACACATTTTTTCTAATCTAAGATCATTGCTGGTGCAAGTATTGAAGAGTAATAAAGTGGCTTTTAAATGTGTAAATTTTAGATAAAGAAAACCTTTTTTGAATTTAAATACAATTATATTAAATTCAAAAAAAGTTTCTCAAAATTACTAAATGAATTAAATAAATGATTGAAAAACGTAAAAAGTGATTTTAAATTAAAACAATTCAATCAGAAACTTAAAATAAGAGCCCTAAGATTTTTTTTTTGTGTGCGTGACTTTTTCTAAATGATTTTAATTCCCGTAAGAATTTATATATCCATGTGGCGCTATATGGTCAATATATCCCTCGAACACTGTTCCATGGGTAACACAAAAGTCGCACAACCAAAAACCTATAGAACAGACTATATCACAGTATATTCAACGGACATAATTTTGGCTAAATGATCAACGGGAAAAACTAGAATAGAGAAAAAAGAATTTACCCTGAACTAAACATGTACCTCACTAGAAGCCATGTCATAGAACATAACCTAAGAAAGAAAATTGATAAATGGCATTCCACATTAATCTCTTATCTATCTTACTTAAATGCCTTCTTTTTTTATAATAAAATTTTTGTGCGTAAATTTTAAAAATTGAGCAATAAGATTTTTTTTAATAAGGGAAAGGAGTTAGTAAATTAACAGTCATGTTTTATTGCGGATAACATACATAGGTAACTAAATTTGTCATAGGATTTGTGTTTTATATTCAATTGTGAGAAAGAGTTGTTACCTAAGTGGCATTCTAACTAACCTCAAATTTCAGTCTTCCAGTTTTTTTTATTATTACAAAAATCTTAGTTTTGAATATTCCATGCGTATAAGGAATATGTTATATGTATGCGCTTCAAGACAGTGTTGAAAACCACATCAAAGAAATTGAAAGTAGGTAACCAGGAGATCCTTTTTATATTTTTCCATAGTTACGCCGGCACTCAGCATAAGATTAATTGAGCCGGGTTTTTTTTATTTTAAAGTGGTATAAGTCCGTTTTCTAATATATTGCGATATCAATAAATCAATATTGGCTTTAATGAAAGTTTTTCACTCCGTATACCTTTTAAATCTTATGAAGAAACAATAATTACTAAAATTATTTGAAATGGACATGGACTTTTTACATTTTCAAAAAATTACATTTTAGAAGACATAAGATTGACATAAGCTTTATTAAGATAAATTTTTATGCAAAAAAGAAAAACAGCTAAAATGAAGATATTAATACACACTTAACATAATTCTTTTAACATCCGTATATAAAGTAACTTATATCATTATATATATATATATCTTGCTGTGCTCCATGAATTTTTATCGGGTATTTTTTAAAGCCCAATAGAACTTTAAGTTGTAAAAAAATAATACAAAAAATTAAATTGTAATGAAGAATTTTTTTATACGAATGATCAGAACATATATCTAAATATGATTTCCAGCATATGGTTACCGCGGCTGCTTATAACGAAGCACAATCTGGACGTAAAATTTTTGGTCACTTTTTCAAGTAATGCTGGCGGTATGTCACGAACATCACGAACAATGTTAGCCTCCAAACCGTCAATTGTTGCTGGTTTATCAGCATAAACCAACTTATCGTCAAATTTTAATTTACATAATTCGATCGTTGCGGTTGCCGGCACGTAGCCATATTTCGTCTTGATTAATGTCAACCATATTTTTAAAGAAAAAATCATTAATTATGACCATAACGTAAGATCCGGCCTCACCAGCGTGTAAACCACACCAAACGGTGCATTTTTCTGAACGCAATGGAGCCTATATGGTATGTCGTGGATTGGTCTCACTTAATATGTGGATATTTTGCTTATTAACAAACCCGTTAAGCAAAAAATGAGCCTCATCGCTGAAGACGAATCGGCGATAAAACAACGGGTCAGTTACTAACTGATCTAGAGTCCAATCGACGAAAAACCGAAACATATAATAGTCTCGTGGCTTTAATTCTTGCACTAGCTGGATTTTATACGGGTGTACGCCAAGATCTTTGGCCAAAATTTTCCACGTAGTGGACGGATAGAACCCCAATTTCTTCCACACTTTCGTTTACAGCAGCGATATTCTCTTCCTACGACGTGTTGGTGTTATTGCATCCTCTAGAAAGGATGTGGTACGAAATCTATCCACAGTTCGACGGATGGCTTGCTCAGATGGACGATTATGTGCACCATAAATTTCAAGAATACGTCTATAAGTTGCTTGAATTGTAGACTGGTTTTCAAAGTAAACTTGGATGATTTGATAGCGTTGTTCAAGTGTGCGTCTATTCGCAATGATTTGCCAGAGCTTACTGAAAATAATATGAAAAAAATTTCATTAAAATTTAATTTTTAGTGTTATTTTTTATGCTAAAGTTTCTTGGTCTTCCCTTTTTTCCATAGAAAAAATGTGGCTTTAAATGGAGCATTTTCTTCACACTTATTTTACAAAAAAAAATGTTTTAAGGTTCATTCGTTGAGACAAAGTCTTCTATTTTCATTTCCTACACAATGAAAAATGGAGCTATTTATTCGGCCTTTATTGCATTATAACAGTCTTTGGCACCGTATAATTGGTTTTTCTCTTTAATGCTATTTGCACAGCTGCAAGCTATTTGACGTTTGGAAGAAATTAATGAAAGTTGTTTTAATTAACTTTATTAGTAATGGACTTATTCCACTTTCAAAAAAAAAATATTTATGCGATAGAATTGTGCAAGAAAACTGTTTTTATTTATTTTATTTCGAGATAGAACTCTATTGAAAATTTTATTGTAACTGTGGAGAGAAGGAGTCTATAACTCATTAAAATTGCTGTTAACTTAATTTTTTACATAAGTAGACTTATACCACTTTCAAAAAAAAAAAAAAAAAAAAAACAGTTCAATTGATGGATGATTTTAAAAGAATTAGTATAAAAATTTTTAAGTAATTTCTGAAAATCATAAGCAAAATTAAAAACATACATTTAACACAAAAACCACTAAAATTTTCAAACACAATTTTCAGTTAAGTGATACTTCATATGCTGCCAACAGTTCTTACTAACATATTTAAAATGGGAAATTATTTTGATTTAAAATGTTATTGCAGTACTTATAGTTATTGAAAATTTACTAAAGCCAATATTTCTTTGCCTAATCAGTAAGAGGTTGAAAAAAACTATTTTTCAAAATTTTGAATAAAACTGTTCTTTGTGCTAGTGCCCATAAATAAATACCCCTGAGTATAAAATTTGTTACAGTGAAGTATTCATACGTGTAAGTTTTGCCTAAGTTATTTTAGTTTGTATGAACAAAAATTCAATGAGAAGTTGTTGTATTAAATGGCTATATACTATATGTACGTATGTACGGATGTAACCCATTCTACATTTAGACATGGGATTATTGTCAAATAAATAAGTTAAAGCTTATGTTATAAGAGTGTCCGTATGCTGCTGGATTAGTATGTGTTTACTTTTAGGCTACAACTAATCGTATTGTCTTAATGGTTTTGTTCGTAATATTTAAGTTGCTTTTTTAACATTCAGCTTTGGTTAGTAATCATAATGTCATCATTTCGAATATTTAGTAGTAGTATTTTTTCTTTAATATTTTATTAATTCCTTAAGTACATTTTAATATGTTGCCCTATATGCTTTATAAATTATTACTTAAAAAATAAATAAATGATGAGGTGTTCTCTTGTGTTTAATAATATTTCTATGATTGGAAATTATTATGTATCTTAAATAATAATGTTATCAGGCGATAACTTTTCTTAGGGATATTAATATAAATAAAATATAAATAAATGAAAATTGTATTTCGTATGTTGAGGAATATAAAAAATCTATAAAAAAAAATTTAGATGCTATATATTTCAGCAAATTCATTCGCAGACATAGAAAATATTATGCTTTGATGGTGTAAATTTTTAATTAAAAAAAACTTAAACATCAACAACGTGTCACGGCATCATTATATTACACAAAAGCAGCCTTAATGAGACGTAATAACACTGGCACCTTTAACAAAGGAAAGCTAAATACTGAGAATATTTTTTGTATCATTACTCAATTAAGATTCATTGCCTTCATACTTTAATTCTGTTGAGTACTACCTTTGGACCACTTGACTCCCACCGTGATTCCATACATACTACAGTGACCTATTATCTAAATTATAACAAATTAGTGAATAAAAACTATGGTAAATTGGCCTTCCTCTGAGACTTACCGACTGCTGGAATGGCTTTCTGTTTATGTCAAACCAACAAAAAAGCATAAAAACATGAGAAATTAGACGCAAACAAAATCGATGTCGTAGTTATTAAAATTTCGGTTTATTGCCTCGAGCCATGTCCATGGACTGATGGAAACCGCCGAACTGAACTCTCAACTTGTAATAATTCAGAATATGTTATATTTCATTTAAATGCAAATAATTATTGTAGCATTAAAAAACGGAATAACAAAGTTATATTATATTCGCATTTCACTTGTAGTAAAGGGTATATAATATTTGAAGCGAATAGCTCATTAAAAAAAGTACTAAAAAAATGGGTGACAAATTTGTTCTTAAAAATTCCACATGAAAATGCTGCTTTATACGGTTTGACATGTAATATGTTTGTAACAAAACGAACAGGGCAAGGTAGATTTATTTTACTAGGTAGTGTCATCCGCTCAGCTGGTTTGTAGCTAGAAACGTCAAAAGTTGTTTGTATTTTCCCTTGTTTGTTTACGATTTTCAAAAAACACTAACAACAAGCGTTTGAGAAACAGAGGAAGCATTAGTATTGAGAGCAATTATCTTTTATTTCTCTATGGTTTTTGACGTGTCCAATGAGCAAAACAACAATAAAAAGGCATGTTGCTTTTGTCAATGTTGTATTTATTTTAGTGCCGCTACTACCTAGTAAAATAAATCTGCCTTGGAACAGGGTATTACTTTTGAAACATTTTTCTTTTTTTCAAATTATATTATTTTCTTTGAAATGTATTTTACACATTTTAATATGAAATGCTGCATAGAGTACCGGACTTAAAGCATGAAATATTTCGTGTTTCTGCAACATTGTACTCAGCATATTAATTACTTTAATCGAACCGCTCTTATTAAAACAAAGCATCAAGAATTCTACAATAAAAAGCAAACCCCAAAGAGATAAAAAAAAATCATCTTTTTCTAGAACTTAATTTCTATAGCTCGCTCATTTACTAATAGCACGTTTTATACAAAAAACGCAGTTAAGTTTTTAAGTTCCCAATACAATTAGTAAAGTGATTCATAAATAAAAACTTTATTTAAGAAAACTTTTATTAAAGGCATGGTCTTGGACAAACTAAGTGAGATGTTTGAATTGTGACGTTATTACCGCTACTGCGTCATAAGATAATATGTCTCGTTATTTATGAAAAGAAGAACGGAGTTTTAATTCAAAAAAATTGTTCATCAACAGAGCAAAAACTCCCAAAAAAAAACATTATATGCATAAAGTCGATTTATTGTAAAAATAACATATTTTCACAAAACGAAATGACACGATGCTTTAGAAAGCGACATGATCTTCACGTTATGAAGTTTACTCCACAAATCAAAAGTTTCAAATCAAGGTTTTCAAACATGAAATGAAATAACGTGTTAATATTTTAAAACGTGGAAATTATAAAAGACATAAAGATGAAACGTATCTTTGTACATATAACAAAACTGTAACGCGTCCTTTCTGTATATAAAATATTTTTGGAAAATTTTGATAATTAAAATTTAAAACACGGGAATAATTAATAATATAATTTAAACTGTAAAATTCTTATCGTGCTATTTTCCCGGTATTGATTATTGAAGGTGAAAGCACGTCTCGATGGCCATTTCGCTATCGCTTACTTAGCTCGTCAGGAAACTTCTCACAAAAATTTTAAATGAACTAAAGATTTTTGTCTAAACTTTAAAGAAAAGACAAAAATCAAAGTTCAAGCAAAAACAACAATAATCAACTTTGATTTTATTTTTCTTTATACTCTGCGTACGGCAGACTTTTTTTCTGCTCTTTTATACAGTTTAAAGATGTTGAAAAATAAAAACAACAAAACACTACGTTATTTTATTCTTTCTTTTATGCACAGGCACTTGCAATTTTAATAATTAAAATTTAAAACACGGGAATAATTAATAATAATGGCCATCGAGACGTGCTTTCACCTTCAATAATCAATACCGGGAAAATAGCACGATAAGAATTTTAAAGTTTAGAAAATTTTGATGTTGGTGTAAATAGTAACCGATATGGAATACAAAACGCCTAGTTTTGGAATTTTTGTATCTCTGTCTGTGTTTGCATCACGTAAAAACTGCTAGATCGATTTGCATAAAGTATTGTGAGGAGATCCAAAAACTGTTAGTGCCTTGGTTAAAATATAAAATACTTTTTTTCTCTCCTAAAAATAAGTCATTTCGTAAAAAAAATAGGGAAACAGATGTGAAAGCACCTAATATTACCGGTAAATTGAAATTTTTTAATACTATTTACAGAACTGCAATTAATATTTAAAAACACATTTTTTTAAATATTAATTTTAAGAAAATTAGAAATGACAGGTAGACGAAGTCGTGGGCTAGTCTATCAATAAAAAAAAGTATTTTTTAAAGAATTTTTAAAAGCCATTTAACGTTTTTTTTTCAACTAGTGCTCTTTTCGTGAACGGTGACAATTAGCTCATGTGTGATTTGACAAATAATTGGTTTTATCCTTCCGCTGAACGAATATGATTGTGTCTACCCTTGAACAATGCTGGAAAATATTGCGACATTTAGATAAAGCTCATTTTGATCTTGGCGGGTATGTAAACAAGCAAAATTGTCGCATTTGGGGATTAGAAAAAACGCACGCATACATTGAAAAGACGGTGCACCTAAAACGAGTCACTGTTTGGTGCGGATTTTACTCCAATGGCATAATTGGGCCTCTTCGAAAATGAGGAGTGTCCGTTAGAGTTAATGGCGATCGTTATCGGGCCATGTTGAACGAATCTTTGTTTACAAAAATTGAAGAGAAGGATACTGAAGACGTGGGCTAGGTTATCAATAAAAAAAATTTTTTTTAAATAATTTTTAAAAGCATTTAATTTTCTTGTGATATAACATATTTAATATCCAAATTTTATTTAACTTGTTATCGAATACAAATAATATTTTTTTTATTGTTTGGTTAGAGTTCAATAAAATTCATTTTTGTCCTTACATAAGCAATTATTTCAAAACAATGGAAATATAAAAGAATAAAAATAATTATTTATTACATTTTAATTGTAATCGTTCCTTTTTCTCAAAACATGTACGCACAATCATGTAGAAACCAAACATGTGCAATAAATACATAAAATTTATGGAATTTTTATTGTTAATAACAACAAAAGCATCAATAGAAATGTTGTGAAAGATTTTTTTTTATAAGTAAAGTTATTTAAACAACAACTTTATCAAAAAGATTTTTGTCCTTTCTCTTAAAACATTTTAAATCAGAAAAATATTTACCCTATAAGAGTTATAAGCGGCATTTTAGTTTTATCAGAATTGCTGCAGCTCTGAATAAGTTGTGAAGTGTTATGCACAATGTTTGGTTTTAAGCTCTTAAAATAACAATAGTTTATAAGCAAAGACATTTTTGCACATATTAAAGACTGTTCATTCATGGCTGTAATTTACACAATAAAAATAACAATAACAAAATTCAAATGGTATAAAAATCCTACATAAAAATTACTGCGAAGTTGGCTGAAGTTGTACTCTGTTCAATTAAGCATAGTACTCTGTTGTGCTCTGCACGAAATGTTGAAAAAGTCCATACAAAAAAAAAAAATTGCTGCGAAATAAGAGAGAAATAATGTTGCTGTAGTAGTATTTCGTTTATTTTTGAATAGTCACGAAATGTTTCTGGCAGCATGTTTTCCTACTAAAAAATGATCTTGGCAACATTTTTTTCAACTACGAAATAACATATGGGCATTTCCACAGAAAGGTCCACCCTGACCGAAAAATTAAAAGTTTACCTGCAGTTTTTTCTGTGGTATATTTTTGAAGAGAAGTATTCAAAATTAAGTAAATTAAAGAGTTCAAAGCTTTCCTTAGTTGCAATTACGAGATACTGGGCTACAAAGTTCAAGTTTTAGTTTTGGTCAGTTTTGCTTTATTTCTATGGGTAACTTCTCTTTACTATTTACATGTCTAAGAGTATTTGTAAAATTCCACTCTTACCTCAAAACTTTTACTACAACAACTACTAACCGTAAAATAAATACAAAAGAATAAACAAATATCAATTAGCTGTAAAATTTGCATTTGTTTTTAAGGATATTCTAAGATAACATCACGCCAGACATGAGGGCATTTTTTTTCATTATCTCTACGAACACGATCGCAAGTGCGTCAAAATTTGTATTTTAACAAAAAATAACATAGTAAAGGGATTACAATAAAAACTCCGTTATTAAAGGAATACTTAGTTTTATATTAATTTTCAAAAGTGTGTAACGTCACGCCATATTGTGAGTATTTTCCTTTTCTTTCTTTGTGTTATGTTTATATTAAATTTACATTTAATTATGGTTTCTGCAGATGGAATCTGCGATTGAAAAAAAAATTATTCAAAACGATATAGGCAAAAATTGAAATCAGATTTGCGTAGGCTTGAGATAAGCCGTGAAAAGTCAAAAGAAAGAGCATCTAGATATAGATAAAAGTTATTGGAATCAAACTGCAATAACGTAGAGTTGGTAAAAGAAAAAAACCGTAAAAGACAACAAAAACATCATTCAAAAAAGAAAAGTGAAGATGAAAAAAGGCCAGTCCGCCAAGTAATCAGCCCTATAGGTGTAAACAAACCTTAGGAAAGGCGTTAAATAAAGTAAAGGCATTTTTACCAGTTGATCCAGAAAAAAGAGCACATATTGTTGACTTGCTTTATAAAAAGTATGGCACAAGTTGTTTGTGATCTTTGGTACATAATACTAAATCGGGAATAAAAGAAAAAGAGCAATTTATTATGGACTTTTACTTGCGCGATGATATTAGTATCCAAGCTGCAGGACGAAAGGATACATTAATCATTGATGGGGAAATAGTGCCCAAGCGTTTTATGTTGCTGACTGTTTCAGAGTCGTATGAATTATACAAAAGGGAGAGAAATATTGACTACGTTAGTAAGTCAGTATTTTATGAATTGCAACCAAAATACGTGCAATTATCAAGCAAAATAGCACATAATATGTGCGTATGTAAGTACCATGCCAATTTCGCTTTTATTTTGGAAATCTGTGCTGAGCTGATAAAACCATTTTCTTCCAATTTTGAAACTTTTCTTAAATCTATCTGTTGCAATATTGAAAATGAAAAATGTATGACAAGTAATTGCAGAAATTGTGTAACAAAAGTGGAAAATGATTTTGTGCCCCTAAAATATTTTTCATTAATGGATAAAGCCGTGAATGGAAACATTGGCGTAAAGTGGAAACCGAATTGCGTTGACACATACCGAAGGTACTCTATCTGATCTTTTGTACGAATTAGACTCACAGCTGCCGTTTTTTAAACGCCACTTTTTTGTTAAACATTCCCAACAAAATTATTTTGAAACCAAAAAAAAATATATTAACGCAGAAGATCTAGTCCTGCAAATAGATTTCGCAGAAAATTACAGATTAATCTGTCAAAATGAGGTACAGAGCGCACACTTTAGCTACCGTCAAGTTACCATTTTTACTTGCGTTGCTTGGTTGATTGGCGGAGTAAAGTCCTATGCGATAATTAGTGATAAACTCAGCCATAACAAGTTCGATGTTTGCTGCTTTTTGACAAGACTTATAGAGATGATTCAAAAAGAATACGGGCAATTTCAATATATACATATATATTTTTTCGGATGGATGCAGCTTACAATTCAAAAATAAGTACATTGCGCGAAGTTTACCTGGGTTTGTTTCCACATTTGGTTGCAAGATTTTCGAGTGGAATTATGTTGCAACTTCTCATGGCAAAGGTGCGGTCGATGGGGTAGGAGCTACCATAAAACGAAAAGTTTGGCAGATGACAAAAACAAAAAAATTAATTTTAGAAAATGCATTTTCGTTTTATCAATGCGCACGAAATAACATCTTTGGCATTAATTTAACTTACATATCCTCGGAGCAAGTGGGCTTGTTTTCTACTTTGCTTACTGAAGTGGAAGAAATTTCACAAAATACCTCGTATACATCAAATTCATTTTTTATCAAGTAGCGAAAACATGCAATTAAAAGCAGCTGAGAAACGGCAATTTTACAGAAGACTATTATATTATAAGAAAAATCTTTTTATGTTATGTACATATATATATATATATATATATATATATATATATATATATATATATATATATATATATATATATAATATATATAATAAATATGTTTTATATTTTCCTTATATTTATATTTTTTTTATTTTTTAACCAAAAAATATCCAGTGGAAATTTAGTAACGTAACGTCAGTAACGTCACGCCAGATACTAAGGCTATTAAAAAAACAAAACGAAGAAAGATTTTCATATTTGATAACTTGGAATATAAATTTATATTATTTCAAATCCTTCTAAAAAAAGGTTTCATATAAAAAGCCTTGCCCAATTCGCAGAGTTCTGCAATTTGGTAATGCAAGTCAAAACCCACTTACGTTTTTTGTAACATCACGCCAGCACATATTTTTACTTATATCTTCAAATTCTTAGGATCCATTATTTAAATTTCTTTACTGAATATAGTGCTACTTAATTTATTTGCAAATATAGAACAACCTTTTTAGAAATTTGATTTTTCGTTAATTTTTTTTAACTTTTTGTCGTACAGATGTCACATCACGCCACATTGGAAATGCCCATATTTAAGCAGCAATTTTTTCGTACGGAATTTTTTAAAAACAATTTTTTCAGACCGTCGTTTTGATTAATGTGCTGTTTCTGTATTACAGGCGATCAACTCGTCTGGAAAATTTGTATGGAAATAACTCAAAAAACTGAGTGCTTTTCATACAAATTTTTCAGACGAGTTGATCGCCTGGATTACAGAAACAGCACATAATTTTTTTTTGTGTTCAAAAAATTTATAAAAGTAAAATGAAAAAAGTGGACGGACATTCAAAAAGAGAAAAAGACAAAAATTAATTTGTTGAAGCAGAAAAGCGTTTGCTCATTACTGCAATTGAAAAACAAAAACATATATGTATGTATGGGATAAATTCCGTAAGTTTAGATGAGGCTTCAGTAAATTTTAAATTTTTTTCGGATAATGCGGAATTCTTAAAGACGATAAAAACGATAATTATTTTGTAAAACGCTGTGTTGGCACTAGTAGGCAATTGTAAAATTTTTCAAGCGAAATAATGCATGTTGCTCAACATTTTTCACAAAATTTAACAGTTTACTAGGCTTCAGTGTGAAATATCGAATGTTTCTTGTTTCATGTTTAGGAACAACGTAATATTTCTGGCAAGAATACTTTTCAACTGGAAAATAGTATGAGCTGTTTATATAAAATATATATTTCTTTCTTTTTTGATATAAACGGCAAGAAAATTTGTTAATAAATTGTAAAAAAAAACAAACAAAAAAAAATATTGTCACAAAGAATCTGTTCTCAAAGTGTTATGATTGATAAACAACAATTAACTCGTAAAGTAGCTCAACAGGACTTAGAGTAGCTGGTAGTCTATTAGTTTTTAAGAATTAAAGAAAAACTAATCTATTGTTATAAACATTAGCAAACCAAACAAACATACAAATATACATATCGTCGGTAAAAATTCAAAAAACGTTATTTTACAGCAGAAACAAAAAACTTTATAAAACGAAAACCATAAACATTTTTAACAAAGTTATATTTAATGATAAAGTTATAATTTTAGACACATCGATAAATTTATTTTTGAAAAGGTGGCCATGTAATTCTCCAAACAATTTTGAAAGCAACTCTCTTCATAATATTTTGTTCGAAAAAAAATGTATAACTCGTCCTTTTGCATTAATCAAATAAATTTTCATTTTGATATATTTGCATGTGCACGTTGCTTATTAATAAAAATAGTGTTTCAATTTTTATTTTTTCATTGAATCTTTCAAATACATATAAATGGTTCCCAATGGGATCCCTTATGTAGAAAATGAAAGAAAAAATAAAAATAGTTACTGAACGTTTGCTGGGTTTTTGTATAAAGCATTTTTGAGTTGTTATTGTCTTTTGTCTTATTGATTCAATGGAGTTCTCATTTAATCAATTTGGCATTTGATATAAGACTTTTTAGTTTTCTGTACAAAATTTGGGTAAAATCCACTGATGAGCTATTTGAGCAGTAGTGGAATGGCCATATGGATATGCTTTCCCCGCAGTAATACATTTAATTTTGTAGTTTAGTTTAAAATAATAAATATTTCATGAGAATATCATGAAATATTCATATTTGAGGGAATTAAGCACGAATAAAGTAAATTAATCAAATAAACAAACTTTAAGATAGTAGCTTTGATTTTTTTTTTTTTTTTTGTTAATAAAAGCAGCATTTCTTAGCACTTAAAGGCTATACCTTGTACATTTTGTATGAAGCATACCGAAATAACGCGGCGGCAACGCTTTACAATTAGAAAATCCAATTTTTACAAGGCGTTTAATAATAATAATAATAATAATAATTAAAAATAAACAAAAATTCAAATTATTCATTTTCGTTTTTTGTTTTTATAAAATTTCAATTTAAAGAACACAAACACCAG
The DNA here is from genome assembly GCA_916610165.2 of Gymnosoma rotundatum. Lineage (NCBI taxonomy): Eukaryota > Metazoa > Arthropoda > Insecta > Diptera > Tachinidae > Gymnosoma > Gymnosoma rotundatum. The sequence goes on along the minus strand of OU744336.1, from coordinate 35,972,264 downwards.
AGTTGTTGTTTTTGTTAAAATTATGAGGGAAATTATGTATATTGATGGAAAAATCTAGCTTAGGAACGCACTTCAAAAAGTGAAAAAAGTTGTGTCCTGGGTGAAAATCCAATTTTAATTGAAAACATTGGGGCGGACCTTTAGTTTCGGAGTTTCGGAATTCCAAAGTTTATATGTATAATATGGCATATATCGAGTATTTTATGGCGGAATAAGACGTAATCATGGTAGTCATTGAATTTTTTGCTTAGATTTCCATTTTACATAACGTAGACTAACTAGACTAAAGGTACAATTATGCGAACGTCCACGTAAGCTAACCTAACGGCCGTTTGTTTTTAAATATACTAAAACAATGCAAACGCTTACCGAAATTAACTGTCACGTTTCCGGAACGCTTCAACCTGTATAAAATAGGTTTTGACGGCATTGTTACGTGACATTCGTAAGATAGTGCTGGAATTATATGTGATAAGTACCATTGCGGCACATTTGCCCATTTTAGGTACGTTTGAAGTATTAATAATAATTGTATCATTCATCAGTTTTTATTATTTTGCTTAATAAAAGTATAATAAATAAATAGTTACATTAAATACATAATAATATTTTTTAAAACAGATAATTAAATTCGTCAATACATTGCACATATTGCAATGTAAATTATCTTTCGAAGCGAAATTAGTACTTTTTCTAAATTTACATGTACGGAACAGTGCCCGTTACTATCCCACAAATCTCAACACTGTTCTGAACAGCTGTAGCAAATTGAAAATTGTGTTAGGTTTTGTAATTTAATATTTTGGCTTTATAGGTTTTTTTTTAAACAATTGTACTTATTTCATGGACATCAGCAAATAAATCCCCAATATCCATTTCTAAATTCTTTTCGGGCTTTTCAAATTAAAATTACACTTTGTGCTGCACAATGTTTTGTTTTTGTTTATTTTATTGACATGCGTCACATTTGTAAAGTTTCTATAAGTACATAAACGACCGTACGTTAAAATACGTTAAGTTTTTCTTACATCAACGTTCGCATAACGAGGCCTTTAGGCCTATATTTTTTTAAAAACCCTGTTTTTTATTATTTTGACAAAGCGTTTCCACTTTTGTTTAGGTATAGCAATTTAGCGCAAAGGCTTTGCGGAAGAAAACGTTCCGTGTTAACTTTGCTCAAGACATTTAATTTATTTTAATTTAATTTTTTGTCAGTTATTCCATTCTGCATTTAGCTTACGATACGTGTGTTTTCTTACATTTTCAAAATTCTGTAGTAACAATTTTTTAACAAAATTATTTTATGAAAATAAATACTGAAAAAATACTCTCATATGTACGTTTGACAAAAGAAAACTTAATCTCTGTTTAAAACATGTAGATAAACCCAAATTTAACTTGCAATATATTTTTGAAAGCAAAAGAAATAAATTTTCTTATTTTTAATTTTAACAAATTTCGTTTTATGGTTCTTTTTAGCAATAAAATAAATCTAAATTTTTCATTGTTTTCTTCGATACAAAAAAAAACTAAAACTAGCAGTAGCTCTGTGTAAAATGTGTTATTTTGTCAGAAAAATATTTAAGGACAACTTAATTAAGAAATTTGTTTTACTATTCTACAAATAAATTAAAAACAGATGACTTTTTAAAATTACAACTGTTAGTTATAAATATTTTATAACTTTCAGAAATTTTTAAAATAAGATTTAGTTTGGATAATAAACAACTTTTAGTTTAAAGTTTTTATATTATAAGGTTTTTAAACCATGATAATTTGAAAATAATTTGAAAAAAGGATTTTTTCAATACTAATTTTGAAATATAACAAATATTTAGCTTTTAACTTAGCTTTTTATCATAAAAAGAAAATAAAAAAAATTACAACAAATACAAAAGTTAAGCATGTCATCAGAAGTAACCCCAAAAATTCTTAATATCAATTTTGGCCAGTCATTATTAGAACGTATGTACGTTTAGTAGTTACACAAACTCAGGGATAAAATATGTATTTAGTATTCAAATATTTCTTCAGTAAGACTTTTCGCTTCTTTATTCTTATCTGTTTAAACTTTCAATGTTGTAACATAAAACGGAAGGGGAATGAATAAGCAAATATTGACAAAATGAACTTTTAATGAAATCATGCAGAAAAATGCTAAAAAGCACAAAAAATAAATAATGTACAGAATATGTTTATCGTACAATTATTGAAATAAGTTTATGCGAATGTTGCAGCATTATTTTGCGATTTTTAAATATGGATCATTAGAAAAGAGATTTGCTATTGAAATATTTGATCTAATTTTTGCCAAATCTTACTTTTAAAGTCTTGGACTTGCAAGAAAATTAAGAAAACTTGGTTTAATTTATAGTGGGATAAAGATGAAGCATAAAATTATTCAAAGGTGACGGAGATATCACAAAGTTTAATATTCGGCAGTTTTTTAAGGGCTTTTGGCTATTTAATTGCTTTCGCCCTTATACATCAAAACAAAGAAGAAGAAAGAAATAAGCTACGAAGAAGATGGTTGATCGCTGATGGTCTAATCATGAGAAGATATTACAATAATGAAATATTGGTCAACTACTAATTTGATAGGAAGAAAAACTATTTGCAATTCACGTCGTTATCGCATCAAGCTAGTTATCCAGTTATACCAAATCAAAAATTCATGGCTTATATTGATATTCCAAAGTTATTAGCGTAATTATCTGCCACCTAATATTTTAGATTAAAAACTGAGATCAAATTTCGTTCGAAGTTTTATTTTTACTCGAGGCGTTTGGTATCACTTTTATGGTTTTGTTTAACAACCGATTTTTTTTTTAGATTTACTTATTGCTGTATATTGTTTGATATTTAAAGAGCCTGGTGAATACCATTCAGGAGAGTAAGAGCAAATATGCATACAGTGGTGTTCCATAAAATAAAGCCACCTTTGATTAAAAATTTTTTAAGAGGAATTTCAATCTAAATCTTTGTAATAATTTAAAAGGTTTTTATTTTTGTATGATGAAACAACTGACAAACTAAAATTACTATATTCCTGTTTTTATAAATAACATTAAAAGAAATATATACGTAGAAACATCAGAAATATACTATTTTACTTTTAACTATCCCCTTTTACACACGTCCAGTTTACTTGATCAGTTTTTGATTAATTTTCCTTTGAACCTGCATTCATGTTTACACACACCGTCAAGTTTTTTTATCAAGTTTCGCTTTCTTTGCTTTCAACTTCTGCAACTTCTATTCTGCAGCCAGCTTTAAGTATAAAATTTTCTTAAACTTGATGGTACGGTCAGATTTGTACCTCTTTCTATTCTCTTCTCCTCTTTCTCCCAAAAACTCAAGATTTGACGAGTCAAACTTTATGTGTGTGAAAGGAGACTCAAAAAATAAACTATTGTAAGAAGTGATTAAAATTATGTACTACAGACATTTTTAAACTACCTCAGTACTTAGTTGAATATCCTTTATTTTTGATTACGGCTAAGCAACGTTTAGGCATAGAATCTGCAAGTTTTTGGCATGTCTTAATTTAAATATTATTCCAGGCTTCGTTTACTAATGCCCAGATGTGATCTTTATTGGTTGCATACTTTTCTTTAAGAGCTAATTTAACAATTCTTTTCAAGTTTTCAATGGGGTTTAGGTCTGGCGACTGAGCAGGCCACCTTAAAACATCAACCCCAATGCTTTCAAACTAATTTTTTACCCGCTTCGAAGTATGTTTCGGGTCATTGTCTTGATAAAACACCCATCAAAGCGGCATTTCGCATTCCATATAAGGCATCATGAAATCTTAAGCAGATTTGTGTAAAAAATAACATCCATTCTTTCTTCAGTCCGTACAATAGGCCCAGTTCCATAATATGAGTAGCACCCCCACACCATTATATCATGCCAGCGTGTTAATGGTCTTTATGGTGCATTAAGGAAGATGTTCAGTGTTCACTGGTCTTCCTACACAGTGGCTACTTCTATCAGAGTTAAATACATTAATTGTTCATTCATCAGACCATAAAATATTTCGCCACTTGCTAGCAGGCCAGCTCACATGTTCTTCGGCAAACTGCAACCTATTTTTCAGGTGATTTTTTTTTTAAGAAATGGAACTTCACATGCACTTTTTGACTTCATATTATTTTTAATTAAAAACTTTCGCAATGTTGAAGTTGCTACATCGAGGTTATATACTCTTTTTTTTGAGCGGTAGATGTCACGAATGGGTCCTTTTTTACATAGCGTAGAATTTTTCTCTTCAAAGCTTCTGTGATTTTCGGTGTTCTTCCTCTTTTTTTTTAATCTTTGTACACAAATTTTATTGCATTTGTCACTATTTTTTTAGAGTACCCAACAATCGCTGCAATTTTTCTTCGGCTTTCTCCTTGCTTATCGAGATTCTTTATGATTTCTCTACGTTCTGGAGTACAACGTTTACATCTACCCATATTGGACTTTCAAAAAAACGGATCCAAAGGAAAATCATGAAAACACATGCTTCGAATGCATCAATTTTAAAATTAGAATAAAGCGAAAAAATTTTCAGTGTTGTGTACATTCCTGATACTCATGCTTTTCTACCGCATCTCCAGATAGAGCAACTGTTAGGAGTGCAGATATGTCTGACAATGTACTGGATGATCGATAGTTCGAGCCCGAAGAGGCAATCAGATTAAGAGCTACAAATTTCCGAAGAGATCCGAGCAATAGTTCGAACAGTTCACGAGATATAGACTTAAGAATCGTATTTTTGGAAAATTGTACTAAAACCCACCGCCAGTCGAAAACTTTAAAATGAATTACCAAAAAAACAGCTAATATTTCAAATCCCAGCTAGAGTTTTTCGTCTACCATCATAAGCTTTCAGATTTTTACGGTATCAATTATTTCAATATTTTAGAGCCGCACTGTGTAATAGCCGCTGCGATAGGAGCGTTATTTTTACAGGGCCTTTTGTAAAATTGCTCGAAATATGTATAATTATATTTGCTGTGACAAGTTTAAAAAATATAATTTAGAAATAAAGGTTGGCTTATACATGGTACGGAATAGTTCGTCTGTCAGTTCAGCTCGTACTTTAAGAATTTTGTATTAATAAAATTTTTATACGGAGTAAAATAAATAATACATTAATAAATTAAATTAAATTTTATTTATTAATATTATTAAGTACTTTTAAGGCTTAACTTAAAGCCACTAGGTGTAATTTATTTATTTAAGAAATATTAATATTTATTTCAAAGTAATAAATTAGTTTATTTAATTATAAAAATTTTAAATAAAATATTTTAACAAAAATTTCCTTAGCTAATTTGCGATACTTATTAGTTATTGGTGGTGTGCAAAAATCTTCTATATATGCAAGAGTTGCCTATTTATTATTTGTGTTACTTTCTTTCGAAAGGGATAGTGTAGAGCATTGCGCAAAAATACTGGGTGGTCGCAATGCAAATTCATTTATTTTCGCAGTAAACGCTAAATGTCAAACACCATATAAAAAAAATACACATATTTTTTATACATGGAGTTTGACGTTTAGTGTTTACGGCGAATATTAATGAATTAGCCATCGCGATCACCTGATACTGATATACTTTGGTGTAGAGTATATAGGTGGTGAAGAAGAGATTAGAATGCTTCATTTTCTTTTCACAACATTGTAATTCATTTTATATATTTTTTACTTCGCCGTCGATTTTCTGTAGAGTTGTACCGGCGAAGAACTAAACTGTGTTTTTTTAAATATTAGTATACGAACAATGGCGAAATAAAACAAGGTGTTTGCGATGACGAATTCATTAGCTTTGGTGTTTGATATTTAGTATTTACAGTGAAATTAATGAATTCGCCATCACGGCCAACTTGTATTATTTCGGTATGTTACCAGACCTTAATATATATTTTGAAAAATTAAAGTTGTTCAAATGAGCGTGGCTCGGTTACGAACCCGGACCATCGAATCAATAATAGCTTAGTAGTCAACGTGCTAAATATCTTATCCGCAGCACCCTTACCCTCTTTTATAGCACATTGGCTAACACGAGTTAGCCATAGAATTGATTATACTTAGCTTCTTTACATGGATACTATAGATTTTTTGCCTGAGAAAAAATTATATTATTAAATAAAGTATCCAGTTTTTTTTTTTTTGTTTTTTTAATGTTATTTATGTAACAGTTGCTTATCAGTTCACAGTAAAAACAATTTCGATTTCTTTTTTTTTGGTTCAAAAACTTTTTTAGGAGCAAGGAGGAAAATTTTGGAAAATGAATACTCGTAGAACAGTACCAGCGGCCAGAAGTGGGCTGCTTATCTTTGGAAAGAAATTCGATAGTACCAAAATTTGATTTGTTGTTATGTTAAGTATTGCTATTCTTATATTCGTACCAACAACTCGTTGCCTTACAAACTTCACAATAAAGAGAGAATCAAATCAGGTATTATAAATTATGGATTATATTAAGATATATTTAGATTTTTAAATGAAAAAAATTCAATGATTCAAATCTGCAAACTGTATTATTAACTAAAGTTTTCAAAGCTTGTTAAATTTTCTGTTTTAGCATAAACAATTAGGAAAAACAAAATAGTTTTATTTCTTTTTTTTTTTTTTTTTTTTGGTGACAAACCCCGAATCTTTCGATTGGGAAGTCTAAAGAAAAGTTGTTACAATAACTAAACAATTTCACGACAAATATATAACCTCTAGGACAACGTTTTAAATTAAAATTTTTGAACCCGTCAGCAGTCTGACGAAATTGCATCTTATATATCACAACTAATATTAAACAAGTTTTTTTAAATATAAAAACTTTGCGTATTTTTTTTTTTCTTCCTAAATGGCCTGAAGGATAATGTCCAATAAAGGTAATAAAGAACAATTATTAAATATATAAAGATTAAAGTGAAAATATTCATAAATGTGAACACAAAAATATTTTATTGCTCAGTCATAAATTAAAATAATAACAATTTATTATATTATTTATTTATGAATAAAGTAAATTTATATTTTAAATACAAATGAAGTTACACGCTCATACATGTATATTTTATTTATATAATAATATGTGTTTGTAGGATCTTATTTATTTAAATAAATAAATGACATCAATATGGCTATAAATAATTGTTTATTCAATAGAGTTTATCAAAATTCTACCACAAAATATTGTGTTGTAGTTTCCGGTTTCAATTACGCCATAAATTTCTCTCTCAATCACACACACACACACACTCAGATGCATTTACATATATATAGTTTTAAGCATATAACCACCTTTAACTAACCAACACGCAATAACAACAAAAACATCAGCAACAAAAAAGAAGAAAGACAAACTACATCAAACGGAACAAATAAAACAATAAAAGCAAATGAATAAACCAACAAATGACACACGGAGAAACATATTGGATTTTTGTTAACAATAAAGAAAATAACAAGTGAGTTTTTATTTTGCTTTCCTTAGGGCAGCATACAGTAAAATTTAAAGCCCATCAGCTAAACAAAAATGCAACCAAGCAACTTCAATGGGACCAAAAACAACAACAGTGTTAACAAAACTTCAAAAAAAAAAAGAAGAAAGGTTTATAAAAGATAAACACCAAAAAGGTAGATGAAATCAGCCTCCTTTTCTATCATCCCCCTCCCTCACACACATATGTTTGTGTGTTCTCTATTTATTAGCAATTCCACCATCTTGCATTTAAATGTACCAAAGTTGTGCTGTTGTAGTTTTTGCTGCTGTTGCTGCTGTGTGTGTACCATTGAACACATACACATGACAATTGTACCTTTACAGCATACACACTCTCAACTGTATAAAAGGGCATTCAAATATACAGGTATCGACAGTAAACAATTCCAAATGAAAGCCAATTTATAAACCAATAAAGTTTTGTAAGCAAATAGGAACAACAACAACAACAAAAATCATTGTAAAACAAGCGGTGTGCTTGATGAATTTTTATTAAAAACTGTAAAATCTGTACAAACGTAGAATGGTACATATTTGTTTATGCCGAAGCAACATTGTACATCTGATATGTACAGTAGAAGTTAATGTTAAAAATGCGGGCTGAAATTTTTTTACTGCCAATTTTATTGAGGAAACTTAAAGAAAAACTGAATGGTTTTTTTTAAACAATAAAAAATATTGATCAAAAAAAAATATTTTCGCTACAAAGATGTTCACCAGTTTAACATTTTGAAGAAAAAAGTTAAAGATACAAATCTTTAATAACAAAACTTAAAATAATATAAAAAATACTATCAAGTTTTCTTTTTACATATCAAGTATAGGGGCTGCTTTGATTCCAAATGAATATAATAAAATTAAAATAATGAAAATATCATAAACAGCTTAAACCCTTATTCGATAAACTTATAAATAACATTAACATTTGAAAATGAGATCGGTTATATGATCTTCGTTGCTAATCTTTCAGGCATGTTCTGACACTCCCATGTTTTTGTAATCGCATGTGATTTAAAAAAGCCAACTTTTGTTTTACATGTTGTGAAACTCACGCGTTTTGCTTACGACTTGTTCTTTTTCAAATTTATGTTCGAAAAGAAAAACATATGTTTTTACGGTGCAAAACATAAATAAACAGAAGAAAATTCAATAAAATACCTGCAGCTGCCTTACTTAGTTTCATTACTTTTACACAAACATGCAATTAAATAAAGAACGAATTAAAAAACGGACGCTTAGAGATTGTGACAATTCAATGGATACTTCAATCCAATGTATGTTTATTAATTAAAAAAATAACGCAAGCCGAGAAATATTTTGGCGACAAATGCATTTTCTATTAGTGATATTGCATTTACCATCTTTAATGTAAAAGGTTACTTACGTTGTGAGTAATCAGTACTTAATAAGTATTTTTATTATGTTAATTACAATATGCACGTACGAAACTCATTTTGTCCAAAGAGTAATTAAAATAAATTTTTTAAGGTCCCATAACACTTGAATCGCACATTTACTAAGCACCGAATATTTTATAAGAATTGAAAATTAAAATAACCACATATTTTTTTGACTACCGAGTATACGTTCAACCGCACTAATACTAGTATATTTTCGAATATCAGTTAAAACAGCTGTTTCTATGAAATCGCCAGTACTTAAGAAAACAATCATAACAAATAATTGATAGAACAAATAACATATTTTCAATTAATTATTTGCGACTTTAATTGTCTAAGAATTGAAATAAATTTTGTTAAAAACAAAAGAGAACATATTTGCCGTATTCACAAGCTCTGCTAAGGTGTAGGTAGTATTGCATACTACATTTTGTTTACTTCTTTGTGAACAACCATTATATCAATGTGCCATTGTACATTGTACTTCATACGTCAAAAACTAAATAAGAAGAAGAAAAGTGCTATTCATCATTTGTTATTTATAAGCCAAATGGGGGAGAAAACAGAAAAAAGTAAATTAATAAATTTTTTGTGTGAAAAATATAGTTTCGATATATTAATGGTTGACTCAAGTAAGTTATAACCGTTTTCCTTATTTTGTTTACATATTTTAAATGAAAAAAAATTAATACAGGTGACGAAGGAGATGAGGATGAAATTCAAGACATTTTTAGGATGAACCTAATGTACTTGCTCTCCAGTCGCAGAATTATACATTTAGGGCTACCAAAATCATCATCGGGTTTTAAGATATTTTGATGAAAACAGATTTCTTCATATGATACGACTACGGACAAAGGAATTTGCCTTTATATTCAACCTTATAAAAAATGACGATGTTTTTCACACAATTGGCGAAAGGCTCCAACTACGCATTGACTTGCAGCTTAAAATTGTACTTTACTGCTTGAGATCTTCAGGAAATGGTGCTTGTGTTCGTAAGGTAGCAACTCTTTTTGGTATAGGTGATGGCGGTACCATACAAAAAATTAGAAATCGAGTCATTAAAGCAATATTAAATCTTAAAGAACAGTTTTTATATTGGCAACTTTCAACTTCAACTTTCTAATAAATCAGTCAAATCAATAAATTAAATAAATAAAACTAATAAAAATATCTTTTAATTCAATTTAATTTAATATAATTCACACATGAACACAAAAATAATAATTAATTTAAACATAAAACATTTAAACAAATACAACGTTTGAAAAACATATGAAAAAAAGTACTAAGTATTGTATCGCATGTTTGCATGAAAATTACCAACAACACAGCTAGCACCGTTGTATTTTGTTAGCACTTAGCACGTACTAGGGGGCTTGTGAATAGGGCAATTAATTTTCATTTGTGTATAATTTTATTGTTGCTTTAAAATTTATTTTAAGTAAAATTCGTAACTTCACTTCAGCATGTGCTTGCGATTTCAAGTCGCCAAATTTCTTGCGATTGTGAACTACAGAACACCTTTCATGCGATTTCAACGCGCATCGCCAGTTTTAAGCAATTTGCAATTGTCGTATTCTGAACGTTTAATTTTGTTTGGGTAATTTTTTAAGATTGCAGGCCGTATGTCACAAATAAAACGTTAAAGGCGTCAATTGTTGCTGGCTTACCTGCATACCTCACGTAGAATACAGGATATAAGCGAAGGAAGTTAAATCACATGACCTTGGAGGTAAGTTGACAGATACATATTTCAATATCAATTTATTGCCACATTTTGATTCCAATGAAACGATGGTTGCGATCGCCTTTTCCACTTAGCGTTGTTTTGTTAAAATAATTTCTTGATTAAAGTGCGGTAACGAATTCAGTTGACCTCAAGAAGCACAGCAAATGGTGCCAAACGCTGCAATTTTTTTTTTTTGGTGTTCTTGTTGCTGTTGTTGTGAATAAGTTTTACTCAGCCTTGCGGCTGAACACAGTTTTGCGACTAAACATCAGATCAGTTTCCAACTGCTCTATAGTTCAATCGGTAAAAAAAACACCGCATATGGTCTCGTAACTTCAGTTTCTGGACCAGCGGGATCTTATACGACAGTAGATCAAGATTTTTGCTGAAATTTTTTTCAAATTGTAGATGTACAGAGGCCAAACTCTTGCTACCGACAAACGACAAAATGATAGACTTATATTTTCTTTTCCACTTTTGCTTACACTGATAATATTCTATTCAGTATATACACTCACTCGATGTGTTGGTATTTTTTTTGTCATTAAGAAAGTGTGCGGTATTAAAGCTATTTACGTTTCGACGGATGGCTTGTTCAGAAGATTGATGACAATAGTCTTAAAAATGAATAATAGTTTTTCTTCTTTTTACTACTCTTAATTCTTTCTTGTCTTGAGTTTCTTATTCTATTTGTTACTAAACATAAGTTTTAACATAATTACGAAGCCATCCACACCACATAACATCCTACTCGAATTACTCGTTGTCTAGTTTATTAACCCTGCACTTTAACTATGCTAGCGATGGCTGCTACACACGGCAATTTTGTGACTTAGCTCTTTTACTAGTGCTCAGTTGCGGCAGAGATCAAAAATTATATCTTCAATATACAGGTGCCTTTACCAACTCCTCAATCCTTTTGAGGGTCGAGAATCTAGTGTCATTTGTAAATTGCTCTTTACAACTTTTTTGCAAATAAATATCAACAATAGGCTCTGATGGGGTTTGAACTCATAATCTTCCAAGTAATAAAATGAAGACATTTTTCACAACGCAGTCACTACAGGTAATGAACAAATGTCCGCTTATCTTGTATTTTTCTGTTTACCAGAAGCAAACACCATAATTGTTGGTGGCAGAAAATAAAAATATTTTCAGCTATTTAACTAAAGGTACAGGCAGATTTGTCAAATATTTGACCAAAAAGACGTAACCACTAAGTTATGGAAAAAACCTATTTTCCTTCTTAAATACTTATTAAGAAATATAAGATTCTACTCAATTTAAACGGTAAGATATCACATTTATTATATTATAACTCTTCGTTCGAGAGATTGAATAAACATATGTAAGAAATAGTGGTTAAGCATTTTCGATCAAATATTTCACTAATCTGACCGCACCTCAAATGTCAGTTAAGTGCAAACTAAAGACAACCTAATGTTCTCTACTTTAAAAAAATCGATAATAAATCAAAAAATTTTCTAAAATATTTATCATGGTGTCCACTGCAGAACTTAGTTTTGTTGAATAATTAAAAAAATTTATAGATTTTAGTAAAACTCATATCCATACTGTAACCATAACTCAGACAACCAAGCAAATATTTAAATGCTCATATTTATTAATGGACATGACGAAGTCGAACAAACATGCTTTCAATATGTTGTACAACTAACCAATTGTTGTTCTGTTACAAACACTGATTGCAGTGAAACATTTATTTCAAATATGAATTTACTATTTACGAAATATTGATTTGTATGTTATATTATGTTAAACTAAAAACGGACATTATTAAAACATTAAATTACACAAATGTGCATTTATAAATAATTATTAATTAATAATCTTTGAATTATAAGAAGTTGTGGAAAACAAATTACAAATTAAATGTTACATGAAGTATGATTTTTGTTCGAAATATAAAATTAGTTTAATGGAAGATTTTAGGAATCGGTACGCCTTATTTAAAATTATCAAGTTACCAGTATTGTAATCTATAATGTTCTTTCATTTAAACATTTTTGGATTAATGCCGTATACAATTGAAAGTTATAACGCACTTAAAGTGTAACTTCGTAGTTGTATAATATCCATTTTTTGCTTAATTTCATTCATAGCATATTTCAAATAGCTTATAGTCTTTCACGATAGTTGGTATCAGCGGGCAAAGTTATATGGCTATTGACGCGCTTGCTATAGGTTTGTCTGAAGTGATACACCACAATCCTGAAATCGCCTGATAGTTTCAAAAGTTGTCTTCGCTTTTATAGAGGTATCACTTTTCCCAAGTGCTTAAAAAAGGACTGGAGATGAAAATGGTATCGATATTAAAGGAGGCCTACAATGACGGTTTTCCTTACTGCCAGTATAGTTTT